>JBBIGC010000018.1:12544775-12560360 GCA_037576955.1 Lepidarchus adonis
AAATACAGAAGAATAAAAAAGAAACTGGAATAGTGACAAACAAGGCTGGACAATGTTCCAAGTTTATCATGCCACCATGCACAGTAAGGAAGATGATAATAGAAGTTAAAAAAATCTCCAAAGGTCACTGGTACTGGGACCATGTGCTTTGGTTAGATGAGACTAAAACTGAGGTTTTTGGCAATAAACATTTTAAGTGGGTCTGGCTTATGCAGAATACTTTGGTGGAGAATCTGTGATGCTGTGGGGCCCTGGGAAGCTGTGCACAGCATAATGAACTTCTTGAAATACCAGGACATTTAAAATCAAAATCTGGTGGCCTCTACCAGAAAACTGAAGGTGGCTCGTCATTGGGTCTTTGACCCTAAACATATAGCAAAACCTACACATAAATGGATCTGCCCGCACAAAATCAAGCTCCGCCCATGGCCACCTCAGTCTCCAGACCTCAACCTTACTGAAAACATGCGGGGTGAGCTGAAGAGGAGAGTCATAAGAGAAGACCCAGGACTCTAGATCAGGGGTGTCAAACTCAGGTCCTGGAAGGCTGGTATCCAGCACAGTTTGGTAGTTTCCCTTCTGAAATACACTCACTCAGTCTGGCAATGAACAGGTTATTTGATCCTGGTGGGTTTGATCAGGGAAATCAGCAAACCATGCAGTACACCGGCCCTTCAGGACCAGAGTTTGACACCCCTGCTCTAGATGATCTAAAAAGGTTGTGCAAAGAGGAATGGGAAAAATCCCTGCCCCTGTGTTCTCCAAACTTGTGAATTGTTACAGGAGAAATTGCTGTCTTGTTAGCAAAAGGGGGTATATGAAATTACAGCAGAAGGGCCAATGATTGTGGCACACATTATTTCATGTAAAAAATACATTTTTAATGTGTGATTTCCCCCACCCCCCACCACCAAATGGCTAAATATACTTTGGATATTTATATATATATAGGTTGGATTTTTCTTTTTTTGTGTGTTGTCAGCCTATACCTATATTCTGGAAAGAAAATAAAAAAATGAAGAGTTCTTTGTGTCACAGTTTCATTACAAACATCAAATTATGATTTTGTTTATATTAACAGTAGAAACATTGAAAATCTTTTCATCTTACTTTCGTACTTTTATGTATCAGTTACACATGCCAAAATGGTGTAGTTTGATTGGAGGCTGAGTATCCATGCCGCTTGTTGTTGCAGCTTGATTTGTTTTGGGTGGGTTGTTATAAAGTGTTGGCGCTCTACCTGAGAGAACTGCCTGTGGATGTTCTGGCCTGTGATGTACTTGAGCCCTCTAGGTAAACCAAGATACACAAACACCCAGACTCACTCACATGCACTCATTCTTGAGACAGAAGAGAATGTAGAGATGGCCGTCTATGATGGGCGTTGGTCCATGCTGGATGTTATCTTCCCAGCAGCACCTGCGGGTCTGTAGCGCAGATTCATAAATCAGAGCAGAGGCCTGACAGTGTGTGTTCTGGCTGTCATGGCTGCAGGTAAAGCGAGCAAGGCAGGATATCAATGAAACAAAGCAGCACTTATTCACGGTATGGTGGGGCAGCCTAGACTCCAGGCAGCCCTGTGGGCCCTGAGGGAGTTGGAACTCACAGTGCAGTCGCTGGTTTTTCACTACCACCTGCCATGAATCTTTCATGCACTCATGCTCCTTTACCTGCCCACTGACTGGCTTTTAACACTGTACACACGAACATGAACAGACATGTTCAATTCAAATTAAGCAGTTTGTCAATTTAATAGATGGTGACAGAACCTATATACAGAAGATATTACACCTGTAAAACTCTTACGTTAAAGATATATATTTCAAGATCCACATATATTGCAATGGTCTTTATCATATATTTTATCCTACAGCAGCCTTCCATAAAGCTTATTTCAGATGTGCTGTGCTCATGGCTGTTTGTTACAATTGAATCACACATTTATTTGGAAGAATTTTAAGCAATATAATCCTACATCAATCACATGAATACAGTGACAACACTGAAATATAGACTTAAACATTACTGCTACTATTATTATGTTATATTATATTGTCATATTAATAGTCTTTTTTGATTAGGATATATTAGCTGTCCATTAATTGTTACATAAGTACTTGTGATTGTTGATTTTATTCTTTGTATTTTACATTTTCTATTTTATTCATTTATTCATCAATCCTAAAGTGGCTGAACTGACTGATCAGTTGGGCTGGCCTGAGTAACAGTCTTCAAATACTCTGTTTCCAAAATATTATCCTAATACTTTTTCAGAGCTACTCTTAAAAATATTTAGAGTTTACTATGTTTTATGTAGGCTGTCCATTAAAATATTCCATATTTAAACATGTTTATTTCACTTTTAACAAATATGCTGAGAGAAATATTACATTTTTTTGTGAGCATGTTATAAGGAAACATGAGTTTAATTGTATTTTTTTTTTTACCTCAATAACAGTGCTAATACGGAAAATGTTCAACACCTTTTAAATGTCTTAACATATTTGTTTAGGGACATATTTTTTTTATTATTTCACCTTTATCAAATGAAGAGTTTCTTTTTCATTACTAAGTGCTCCAGGTTATAAGTTTCAGTTCACATTGTATGTTTCTTCGAGCCCAGTCACAGTGTAAAGTGAAGTCAGGATCTCCTCAGAGATGGATCTCCTTCCGCTTCTCTTCCGCTCTCCTGGCGGTCTCTGAGGTATCGCAGGCTTAGAAAAGAGAGAGACTGTTTGCTGTCAGTAAACAGCTGGTGTTTGTCTTATGGATGTAGAAGCTTTGCTCTCTTTGGGGAGGGAATAAACCCACATCTCTTCTTAAACTCCTCAACTGAATCATCTGAATTAATCTGATTCTCCTTCACAAGATTCCTTCAAAAGAAATCCAAATAGCTGAGAAGCAGATGAGATAAAATGCAGAATTTGTAATGCTTATTTAATTTATATACAGTACTGTATAGTATTATTATTCATGTTTAGAAGGCACCTTTAGTACAGAGACAGTTGTCCTGTAACTTCTCATTGCTTTTGCTTCTTCTCATCCAGTGTCATATGCACTCAATGGCTCACAAAGGCAGTCAGCAAACCCTGCTTTTCAATGCTCAAGATGCTAAACAAATGATGCTGTTGTCAGGAGACTGGCTGGGAATTTGATCAACAAAACACAGCGGAGAGCATGTGGAGCTGCAGGCTGATGATGTGCCAGATGTAACCTGGTTAGAACGCACCTGAAGGACCCTGATTAAGAGCTTATTACACAGCACAACTCCAAATTAAAACCCAGATTTCAGTAAACATTCACCCGAATTTGCTGGAACACCGCAGAGTAAGACGTTCCTCAAATGAGAGAATCATGCTGAACACAACAAAACCTCTTATATTCTGGGCCATATTTCACTCAAAGTACTATCAGATACATAGTTTTTTTCATGTCCTTTCACCTGCAAAATATATTTCATGGTGGAATTGCATTGAAAAAACTAAAAACCTTATAATATTGGCTTACTATCTTAACAAAAAATATTTGTCATCTCTTCCACATCTTACAAAAACAGAATTGCATTTTAATATCAGTGAATATCAGTTCATTTTTGACCATCAGAATGATTAATTGGAAGTGCCTAATCTGATTTAATAAAAGATTAACATTTCACCAATTAAGCCCTAAAAAAAAAACATCCATTATTTATTCTTTGTCTTCCAGATTACTGGTCTGGGTTGTTAAGTGTAATATGCGGAATGTAATGCCTAAAGGAGTTTCCTTATATGTTCTTGATGGCAGAGTGTTCAGCACTGAGTCAGACATAAATATCATTAATTAAATTTCCCTAGTGGAAATCCCTCTGCTTCGTTATACCCATGTTAAAACATGACAGGCTTTCAATGTTGTCAAACTGTTCGTCTCAAGGGAGTGCCACTGTTTGAAGCTGGTGTTGAATAAATGTTTTTGCTTAGTTGGAGAGGAAGAAATGAGTCGTGTGGGGAAGCACATGAAAGACATGCAGGGGAATGTTTTGGAGTATAATGAGGAACTGGGATGTGGGTTTAGCTGAATTAATCAACGTGGAGATAAAATGCTATTGACACACATTGAGCAGTGACTGAATGCTTCTCCTGTGACAAATGTGTAATTAAGAATGATTTTAGCCTACACATTCACACATCACAATGATCTGTTTAATTTTTGATGAGATGTAGTATTTTTAATACCCTCCCATTACAAGGACACTGTTTGTTCTATTCCTGACAAAATCTGAGGGTCATGCTCAGCTGTTGTGTTGTTTTATGAGAAAGCTTTTTTAGCCTGCTGGGATACTGTCTGTGGTTCTGTTCAAGGTTTAGTCAGGACAGTTTTCTCAGCGAAATAATGGTTTCCGCTGGGGCTTCAATGGTAGCTCTTTTAACATTTGTGATTAGAGCTTATGAACTCCCATAGTTAACTGGTTAGGAGGACTAGTGGCCTCAGTGAGCTAAATTGTACCATAAAACCAGGTGGTTATGAAAAGAGGAATGAGGGAATGGAAACACAGGACTTATGTTCTAATGTTTCGGCAGCTGCATTTGTACCGGGAGTCTACATTTAAACAAGAGATTATGTCTCCAGTCATAAGAATGTATCACAGATTTGTCATAGCTTCCCATTAACCAGAAAATCAGCATTTTTATCAGATATTTTCAGAGCTGGCATAGAATAGATGGCAAAGAATTAATTAATGAATTAATTGATGGATGTTTTTTGGACTGGCAAGACTGGAGTGTTTGGAGGTGAATAACATCTATTTCAAGTAAATTGTCTTTAATGCATATAGTGTTATTTGGGGTTCTCATCACTGACTTAATGAAAATATTTAATTTAATTAAAATATCTGTTTCAGTTTTACTAGTTTAAGTAATTAATTTACTTGGGTGTGTAATGTTCCCTGTTCATTAGTGTTGACATGAAAATAATATTAAAGTACCTTTCAGTTGTTTTTGACAAATATGAGTTACATTAGAGCCTTTAAACTGGTGAAAGCTACTTACTTATATCCAGCCATGTGGAAAAAAGTCACCAGTTGTGCAAGGTTTTCAAATGTAATAATCATTTACATGAACCTGGTCTAATGTATGAAGGATTGTCCTTTAGGTTCCATAGATGTGACAGGCTACATAAACATATCTGATCACTCTGATGCTGTACATCAGATTTATTAGGGTAAATAAAGTAAATCATCTGAACTAAGTTGAGGCTATAATTAACACATTAATTTAGCAGTTGGAAGATTTGAATTATTACATGGTTGTGAAAAGTAGTAGAACAATACTGTGTGGCCTTGCTGCTTAAACATGCAGCAGCAAAAAAACAATTATGTCTCTATCAGGTTATAGTACTAGAGCTAAACTGTTATGGTCAGCAGTAACATTAACACGACCTTCCCAATACTGTGTACATGCAGCCGTAAACTGCGGGTCAGTTTCTTACTGTGCACCTTTCTATCAGAGCCAGCATTAATATTTTGTTAACAGGATACCTCTTTGGTATTGGACTAGGCAGGTTAGCTTTCACTCCCCGCATGCATCAATGAGCATTGGGTGTTGACTAGTTGTCCACCCTTGTTAATTTTTGGTGGGTATTAACTACTGCAGACATGGAACACTGGTGGCCCATACCCTTCCATTTGCCCATTTCCTGCTTCCAGCACAATCAATTCCAAGAACTGTCTTTTCCCTTGCTGCCTAATACACCCCCCACCCTCATCCTGACAGTTGTCATTTTAATGAAATTACAACTACTGCTGTTCACTTTATTCATCAGTGGCAATTATGTTATGACTGAGTGTTGTATAATGTATGCAGAATGGATTCCTGAGCATGACATTTTTATTACAGTTTTTTGGAAGTATTTAAAATACAGTGGAGGAAATAACTATTTGACCCCTCGCTGATTTTTTAAGTTTGCCCACTGACAAAGAAATGAACAATCTATCATTTTAATGGAAGAGTTATTTTAACAGTGAGAGAAAAGATAATCCAGAAAATCACATTATATAAAATATATTCATTGATTTAATCGAGTAAAATAAGTATTTGATCACCTACCCAACATTAAGAGTTAGATTATTTATTTCAACTTGTAACCCACATTAAAGACCTGTCTCAACTAGTCACCTGTTTAAAAGACTGTCTACAGACTGAATCAATCAAACAGACTCCAACCTCTCCACCATGGGCAAGACCAAAGACCTGTCTAAGAATGTCAATGACAAGATTGTAGCCGTGCACAAGGCCGGAATGGGCTACAAAACCAAGAACCAAAAGCAAGAAGCTGGATGAGAAGGAGACAAATGTTGGTGCAATTGTTAAAAAATGGAAGAAACACAAAATGATCATCAATCCACCTCTGTCTGGGGCTTCACTCAAGATTTCACCTTGTGGGGTCTGTATGATCATGAGAAAGGTAAGAGATCAGCCAAGAACTACACTGGAGTAGTAAATGATCTCAAGGCAGCTGGGACCACAGTTACCAAGAAAACCATTAGTAACACACCATGCCGTAATGGATTAAAATCCTGCAGTGCCTGTAAAGCCCCTCTGCTCAAGAAGGCACATGTGAAGGCTCGTCTGAAGTTTGCCAAAGAATACCTGAATGACTCAGAGAGTGCTTGTGAGGAGGTTCTGTGGTTCGATGAGACCAAAACTGAGCTCTTTGACCTCAACTCAACTCAACACAACACAACCTTCCCTCCCATCTTCTAGCATGACAATGACTTAAAGCTTACATAACATTTTCTGGATTTTCTTTATAATATTCTATCTCTGTGTTAAAATAAACCTACCATTAAAATTATGAACTGTTCATTTGTTTGTCAAACATAGCATTAATTCCTTTACTGTATATATTGGCTATAATTTATATGTATGACACGACCAAATAATATGCATTTGTCCAACTATATCTGACTCTTATGTTTATATTTGCTGTTGCTAATCTTGGTATTGGTTTTCGTCAATAAATGTGACTTTCCTAGATTGAAAGGTGCAGGAAATGATCTTAGATCTAACCAACTACTTGGTATTGAAAATATCCAGAATGATATTCATATGATATGAAAAACCTTTGTAGTCCAAAGTCAGTTGTGAATTTCCACAGTGCCAAGGAAATCCTTTCTTGGAAGGGTACATCAGAACAGTAGTTTCTCCAGTTCTGTTTGCAAGCAGCTACAGAAATGTATAACAATACCCTGTGACAAACTAAAGTTATGTATCCACTGTGCATTTGTGAAGTTTGGCTCAGTTCCCTGGCCTCAACAACATGAGTAGGCAAAAATGTAAACATTGCCTTTTTTCCTGCTCTAGCTTTAATTTGTTTTTGACATTCGCTTTGTCTTCCGTTGTTAGCTGGATTATTAGCCACTGTATACTTATGCCCTCTGAACTTCAAATGTCTTTTTTTGCAAGAAAGTTCCAGACCCGCTTGTTGTGATGGAGGCTATAAGTTATTTGCTGGCTCCATATAGCTGTATTGTGAACTGCACCATAGGGGATGTTACTTTTTCAAAACTGCCATTACACCAGTTTCATAAACTGCCAATACTGATACAGCAGCGTCTGAATTTATGCATGTATTGTCTACAAGTAATTATAGACAATACAACAAGTTATTTTGCTGTATCGATTTTTTTTAGCACATCCCATATCTAACCAGTTTTTTGTTAAGTAGGTAATTAATTTGTTTCTGAACTTAGCCAATGATTTAAGGTTTGAATGTTAAAGAGTAAAATAAAGTGACATCTATAATCCTTAATAACCAAATGGTGAGTTAAGGGTAAAAACTAAATTCTTTACTTAACAACTTGTCATTTAAAGCTAAGAATAAAAAAAGATTGGAATTTCTGAATCAACCAAATTTTCATTACGGCTGATCCAGACAGTGCTGTAGCCATGGACAGAACTGCTAAATGAATTTCATGGATTAGTAACTGCAGGTCACCTTGTTATAAGGAGATTGAAATTCCGTGTGTGTGTGTGTGTGTGTGTGTGTGTGTGTGTGTGTGTGTGCGCGCAACATTTCCATTCTGGAGGTTTTGTACTGTAAACTGTATTAAGCTGAGCAGACATGCCTGCAGGGCTCATGGTGTAGTTTCTCATTCAGAAATGCAGGTCTGCTCTGAGGGCACACTCGCATGCTGTGCTTTAAATGGCTTATTTACTGTTTCAGAGCTTTTTCCTCAGCCACAACTGGAATTAATCTCAGTGAAACACTGTGGATTTATGACTGCTCACAAATGCCCTATACTTTATGACATTTAGCATTGAAAAACAGAAGATAAAGTGGTGTAATGTTATACCTTAAAGCTCAGCTCAAGGCTCTGCAACTTGAAGGCCAGTTTTTAGGACTGATAAATGAATGGGAAATAAAATAAATAACAGTGGTGACTAATAGCGGCCCTCTAAAATATACAACATAAATTTACCATGATTTCTGTTGTAGAAGTATTACAGACATTGCAGGATTTGCTAATTTTTGACTGTTTACTGGGGTTTTAAGCATAAACTTTGGATATTGTAGTATTATGACAGGAAACAGATATATGTATGATGTTGTATAGCTGTAGATGTATGTATATTTACGTAAAATAACGGAAGTTTAAAGCTTAAATTCCCCTCAAGCACACCAATGCAATCTGTAGCTGTAGTTACTCACGAACACCAGGACGAAAGTGCATAGTGTACTTTACAAAATGAACTTTATTGCCTACTGTCATGTGTCTTGTGTTTAGTTTCTCCACCCATTCCCCAGGTGTCTTGTGTTGCATGTGTACTTAAACTTGTGTGTCAGTAGTTATTGTCAGATCTCTGTTATGGTTCCTGTTGTGTTTCCTTCCTTATTATTTCTATCAGTTATCATTGTTTAATAAGCCTTGCTAAACTGCCTTGCACTTAATTGTTGTCATCCCAATCCTTGCACTTTATACTGTATGTAACTGTAATCAATTTTACAAGTATATTTTAAATTAGTTCTTTTTATTTATTGTCAGCACAGTGCTATTGCAAGCAGATCCTGTCAGCAGTGGTTTCATTTTCTTTATTACATTATAGTTACTAGTGTATTATTTGTATAGTCCCAAAGACCCACCTTCTCAACATTCTTTAAACTCACATAATCTCTTTCCCCCCATAACAAGCTTTAGATATAAAATTGCTGTTCTGTGTGTTTTAATATAGTCCTAGTAGATGTTTAACTTCAGGTCTGGTAAAATCTTGGTTAATTTGCAGCTCTTCAGTTAAATGTAGGTTTACTAGTGTGATGAACATGCTTTCTTTGTACTTCGACACATCCATGTATGTTGCTTTAGAAAAGAGCAGCTGCCAAATGCTTTAAATGTAGTGCATTAATTCAAAAGTGTTAGTTTTTAACATTTTTTATTATTGACCAAAATGTATATTTAGTAAACAAAAAAAAAGAAAAGCCAAAAAGAAGGAAACATTAATCATAATTTTATTTCCTTTTATATCAAATATCAATTATGATATATAAGATGTGACCTCAGCATTCAGTAAGAAGCTTTACAAAGAAAAAAAGACTTTTTTTTGCCTAAACCTTAATAAGTGACTAGTAATGTTCTGGCTGCATGAAAAATTATTATCAGAAAAATGTTAACTAAACAAATAGATTCAAAGCTTATTCTTCTTTCATCAAATTCTTCTTTCATCAAAAGATTATTAAAACCGGACTCCATTTTGTTGGAGCTATTTCTCCTCTCACTTTCCTGCTTCCAAATCCAAGCACGCATTCTCCCTTTCTCTCGTGAATACCATTGCTCAGGCAGTGAGGTGTTGCAAGCACTTTGTTGCTGACCGTGGTGCTGAAAGGCCTCCTGCCTTCACATTGCCTGAGTGTTCATTTCATGGTCCATATAGCGCGCTCGCCATTTGTCAGCTGGCCGTTAGTGTGGCTGCTTATTTCTTTAACCCCTTCCCTGTCAAACCATAACAAATCAAACACACATTGGTTTCATCTGATGGCTGCTGGCTACTTGCCACCGCTTCTGTTTCACTTACAAGGGTGTCTGTCTTTGAGTAATCTGTGAAGTGTGGAGAGTTGTTTTTTTTTGTTTTTTTTCTCCCCCCAAACCTATTGGTATTGGTTCTATTAAGTACACTGTGTGCATTGAGAGTATTTGTAAAATATGGATGGAATATTGCATTTACAATGCTCAGAGAAAGAGAAAAGCTTTATATTTTCAGACTGATTTCTGTTTTATAGTTTTTAACAAAGTAATAAGTGTAGTCGTCTGTTTATTAGGTACACCTTGCATAGGGCTGCACAATTAATTGAATTTTAATCTCGATCACAGTTTTAGGTTCCCACGATCAAAATAACATGATAGATCGATTCATACTCCAAACGCAATGCGCTTTTGATCACGTGCCTTTATGTGCCAATCACAGCCGTCACCTGCACCGTGCTGCTAGACGTTTCTCAGATGCAGTCAGGATGATCCACTTTAAGGGATCTTCACCTTCTCCATCGACAGATATTTTATTTTTGTTTTAATTGGCAGTATAAAATAGCCTGCGCTGTATGCAAAACATCGTGGAGAAATCGAGAGGGATCTAACAACTGTTGAATACTTTGCAATGACCACCAACCTCTGGTCAAGCAGAACAATGAAACCTTACATTAGCATGACCATTCATTACATTGACAACGATTTTGCTATAAAATGTATATGCTTGCAAACCTAGTTTTTCCATACCGGACCATACCGGAGACACAATTGCCCAGTGGCCGAGAGAAGCGATGGCCTCTTGGAGCTTGCAGGAGGATAAACTTGTCTGCATCACAACAGACAACGCATCAAATGTCATAAAAGCAGCTTTTCTCAATAACTGGACTGGCCTCCAGTGCTTTGGCCACAGGCTCCATATATCAGTAGGTGAGTAGCACTATATAAATGGGGAAAAAAGTCCACGTAGTGAAGTAAAATACTTTTTGAAGAGTAATTGTGTTTAATCTTTGTGTAATACATTCATGTGTGTGAATGCTTTGTTTATAACCTTAATACAAGAACTGTACCAGTACAGATACACAGAGGTGAAAGCAGATCTGTGTTTACGTAACAGTGCAATACAAAATGTTGTTATTAAGATCAATGAATAATCGTGATTTAAAAATTGTGATCTCAATATTGATCAAATTAATCATGATAATAATTTAGGCCATAATTGTGCAGCCCTAACTTTGCATGCATACACATTGGCCTTATTATCTGTTACTGTAACCCTGCTAACCCTAATTCTAACTCATGTTTTTCTGTGCAGTTTGTCAATTTGATCTAAACCATACCCATAAATAGAAACATCTACCAAAAGCTCACTCCCTATATCTATGTAAAGTGAATTTTTAGAGTCAAAAATTTTATGACTCATTAGGTCCTTATATGGTCAGGAAAAATGCATCATACAGTTACATTTTTGTCCATGAATGTTGAAATATTACAGATGTGCGCTTAAAGGTACAACAATGGTCTTAATTTTCAAATGTATACTTGAACATTTTTCTAGGGTAAAAGTGCATGTTTTAAAAAAGAAAAATATATAAAAAGCCTGGGGTTGTGCCATGAATGCTGCAATTGATTTTCATATAATTATTAGATTAACTTAAATTTGTACTTTACTGCTGCCAGAGGCAAATGTATTTGCAACTGAAACACAACACAACGCAAAATCAAATGAAAAGTACAATGAAAGTCACGGTGTGTAATCAAATGGGTAAAGTGAACGTTATTGTATTATTGCCCACAAAATTGACAGCACCTGGAAAGCAGTATAGTGGGACAGCACCTTGCTCAAGGTTCCCTCAGTGGTACCTTGGACAGGACATGAACCAGCAACCCTCTGTTCACAAGGGCCAAGTGGTTAGGACCTACATTAAGAAGAAATCAGTTATTGCACATTGAGTTATTGTGTCGATGAGTGACAGTGGGAGGAGTTAAAGAGTGTGATGGCTGTGGGGAGGAAGGATTTTCTATGGCGTTCAGTGGAGCATTTCAGACTGGTGAGCCTATTGCTGAAGATGCTTCTCTGCCCCAACACAAAACTGTGCAGTGGGTGCTCAGCATCGATAATAGACTGTAGTTTACTCAGCATCCTCTGATCCACCACAGTCTCCAGATTGTCCAGTTCTGCTCCTACAACAGAACCAGCCTTCCTGGTCCGTTTGTTTAACCTGTTCCTATCGGCTACTTTCAAACTGCTCCCCCAGCACACAGTGGCATAGTCGAAGGCACTGGCCACAACTGATTGGTAGAACATCTGTAACATAGTGTTGCAGACCCTGAAGGTGCAGTCTGCTCTGACCCTTCCTGTATGTGGCCAGTGTGTTCTGTGACCAGTCCAGTTTATTGTCTATGTGGTACTTGTAATCCTATACAATCTCCACTTCCATACTCTGATGGATATGGGGGTGACTGGTGAGCTTCTCAGGTCCACAACCAGTTTTTAAGTTTTGTTGATGTTGAGCTGCAGCTGAATCAGCTCAGACCATTCAACAAAACTGTCCACCATGCTCCAGTATTCCCGATCATCACCATTCCTGGTGCATCCAACCACAGCAGAGTCATCAGAGAACTTCTGCAGGTCGCCCTCTGTGTTGTAGCAGAAGTCAGTGGTGAAAAGTGTAAAGAGAAATAAGACGGTCCCCTGGGGAACACCAGTGCTACAGAGAACTGTATCAGGTGTACAGTCAGGAAGCCACACATACTGTGGTCTCTCTGACAGGTAGTCTTGTTCTCTCTGGTTGGACAGTTCACAAACTGAGTCGACTGGCAGTGGTATTTTAACAAAGTGGAAGCGATTGAGAATGACAGCAACTCGGTCATGAAGTGTTCGGCCATGTAAAATGAAAGAGCACAGTCAGCGGATGCTGAGGCACATAGTGCCAGCTCGCTCAATCGCTAAAAACCTCCAAAATTCATGTGACTTTCAGATTAGCTCAAGAACAGTGCATAGAGAGCTTCATGGAATGGGATTCCATGGTCGAGCAGCTGCATCCAAGCCATACATCACCAAGTGCAACGCAAAGCATTGGATGCAGTGGTGTATTCACAACTGGACTGTAGAACAGTGGAGACGCATTCTCTGGAATGATGAATTGTGCTTCTCCATCTGACAATCTTATGGACGAGTCCGTCTTGTCTGACTGCATTGTGCCAAGTCTAAAGTTTGGTGGAGGGGGAGATTACGGTGTAGGGTTGTTTTTCAGGAGCTGGTCTTGGCCTCTTAGTTTCAGTGAAAGGAATTCTGAATGCTGCAGCATACCAAGAGATTTCATGCTCCCAACTTTGTGGAAATAGTTTTGGGATGGCTCCTTCCTGTTCCAACAAGACTGCACACAAAGGAAGGTCCATAAAGACATGGATGAGAGAGTTTGGTGTGGAAGAACTTGCCTGACCTCAACCTCATTCTTTTGCATGAATTAGAGCAGTGTTGTGATCCAGGCCTTCTTGTCCAACATCACTGTCTGACCTCACATCTGGAAGAATGGTAAAAAATTCCCATAAACACACTCCTAAACCTTGTGGAATGCTTGCCCAAAAGAACTGAAGCCATCATAGCTGGAATTGGTGGGCCAACATCATATTAAACACTATGGATTAAGAATGGGATTTCACTTCATTTCATATTTGTGTTAAGGCACATGGGCAATTTAGCAATATAGTGTATATAAAATATAATATTTTAGTAATATGGTAAATTAAAGACATAAAACAGGAGTGGCAGATAGAGTAGACAATAAAAATATAACTACTTTCTAAAGTGCATCTTAATTTGATGTTGCATAATTCTTTATTAGTATTTTGATATGCATATATGCACTATATGTTAGTATAGTAGGATTGATGTGGTCTGAAAACAGTGAGCATTTAGTACATTTGTGCAATACAAATTCAGAATTAAAGCATATATTGTCATATGCACATTTAGAAGCATATTTCCTTGTACAAGGACACTGAATACTAAAATAAATTTATGTACAATAAATATACAGTTTTGAACAATCTAAGATTTATTTCACTGTCACTTAAAAGTGACCAATGCATACAATTAGCATAAACAGCGCTGAAGGCACTGAGATCAGACATAAGTATGAACACTGAGGTATAAATATGTAGATACACGTAAAAACCTCCCAAAGCACATAAGGACAATGAAGGCACTGAGATAAAGTATGTATACATTCCTTGCTGCAGCTTGCATGTATCAGTCTTGAGCTGAAGGTGTTCTGTTTCAGATCAAGCTCTCATATCGTGGGTGAGAATCATTGTCCATGATGTGCAGTAGCTTATCCAGTATTAAGATAAACTGAAATACTTTTGCGCAGTTTTTTGCTTTCACTGTTTTTTTTGCAATTTTTATATCACAATGTAATAAAATAAAATAATAAAACTGAAACACCATTTTTGAGACAATACAACATAATTTAACTACTGTCAGGTGTCTGTAGTGTTAGTATTTTTTTATGTTTTAAATTGTAATGTTTGAGGTAGAAATGTGTCTGTCATCAGCTGAAAGCCAACATGGACTTTGCCCCTGGGATCAGAAGGTCGCAGGTTCAAGTCACAATCCAGGCACCACTAAGGTAACCCTTCAGCAAGGTACCTTCCTCACTTCACTGCTCTCTGTGATGGGTTAAATGCAGGGGTCCCATTTCGTGTTTCATCACACTTTGTGTGATGGTGTGTTCATAATGACAAAACTTTTGTTTTATTCACTTTCATTTTTGAATATAATGTGTGACAATCTGTTGAACTAATCACTAGCAAATCCATCAAGGAATTCTTAAGAGTTTTTAAACCCTATTGTGTGGGATTTGAAAAGAGCAGTTCATACTGTACAAGAACATGTCTACACATCTTGTATTCAACTGAAAGATTTTTGCATGGAAGAATGGTAAATTCTCGTCAATTTTATTTTTTACAACTGACATTGTCACAAAGCAGCTTTACAGAATCCGGGTCCAAACCCCTAACGAGCAAGGCAGAGGCAAGGAAAAACTCCCTAAACTGTAGGAAGAATGAACCTTGGGAGGAATCAAGGCTCTAATGGGAACTCAACCTCCTCTGGTCGACTCCGGATAGTAAAAACAAACAAAAAATATAAATAATATATAAAAAATTTAATTATAATTTCATTTTAAAGAGACTTTTGCAGTTCCTTGTGTACAGTTGGGTCTCATTGAGTTATGATCAGTTATGTGGAGCATGGGTCTGTCTCTCTTTAGAGTTGTACTTCGAGTTGATCGTCAGCCTAGTACGTTCATAAAATATCTGCCAGAATACAGTTAAGTGCAAAAGCGAACACACTTTATCTTTTATATGGAGTCCTGGCTTTTCCAGCTCCATATTGTCCTTCATGCCATGCTGAATTGGTGAGCGAGTGGGCCAAACACTAAGTAAATGTGTTTTTCAATCTCCCCACCTCCTCTTCTCCTCCCCTCCTATTCCTCCGCTCAAGATCCCCTGCCAGTCTCACACACACACACACACACACACACACACACACACACACACACACACACACACACACACACACACACACA
>JBBIGC010000018.1:12584628-12595563 GCA_037576955.1 Lepidarchus adonis
GTGTGTGTGTGTGTGTGTGTGTGTGTGTGTGTGTGTGTGTGTGTGTGTGTGTGTGTGTGTGTGTGTGTGTCTGTTTTGCTCACCCTTTTGTTGTGTCCTGTTATTTTGTGGTGACAGCAGTACCCCCCCTCCTCCAAACACACACACAGATCATACCTTTATTCCTACAGCCTGATGCATATTTTTGCTATTTTTACATGAAGTACTTTATTAATCCTAATTTTATTGTTAACGGGAATACTGATAAACACCAAAAGTAAAATAAGCTGAGATTAATACGGGTTCAATGGGTTTTATAGTGGGCACCTTACTGTAAGCTATCTATGGCCCTGAATCCTGCTCTGAGTTTAGCACAGCACTGGACAAAATCATACAAACCAAAGTAGAAAACTATGGCCTGAAAATGTCCTAAAATCCCATGAATGCAATAGACCAAGCTGGCCAACAATATATCTGTTTATTGAAACAATAAATAACATATCAATATCATATCCATGCCATTAGTGTGTGTAAAAGCTTGTAATATTTAGATATACCTGCACTAATTGTTGTGCTGGAGTAGTGTCAACGCTTCTGGAAGTACAATACTGTCAATTAAAAATGTTCAATACAATTTATAGACAGACAGACAGACAGATAATGTACTTTCTTAGGTAAATGACTTTTACGTGTTTTTGTTTTTCAGCATGAAAATACGTCAACTTATCCTCTACATTTATACAATTGTACATAGCACTGGTAATTTTTCATATTTATTTTTACATCTAACAAAACATTTTGGGCATTGCAAGTCAACTGTACAGACTTTGTTTTAGTATGTTTAAAGCTATACGGGTATACCAACATACATACATCGCCAAGCTCTACTGTAAGCTTTGAGTAGAGGTGAGGAGGTTGTGTAAGAGCATTGTCTCCCCTCTCAGGAACCTATGTGTGGACCCGGTCACTCCAGGCCACTCCATGTCCCTGGAAACCCTGCTCTCTCAAGCTTGGCCCTGTGGCTTGACTCTCAGCCCATTAAAAACTCATCTCCTCCCCTCAGGCTACCAGACCACCTCTTATTCCTTTCTGTTCACTCTTCTCTTCCTTCATTTTCCATCTGAGCTTTTCCTCCCGTCTCTGACCTACTCTATCTATTCACTCCTTTCTGTAGTTTCTTTCACTAACTAGGTTTGAGAGGTAATATATGTTATCCTTGCCCTGATAAATTACCTCACAAATAGCATTTCTGATTATAATTCAGATGAGAACAAAATCAAGAAGTTTGTTATCCCAGTGGATGTTTGCTTTACCAGGACCAGCAAGACAAGTTTATCAGAAAATACAAAAGTGGTGACCAAATCCAACAATGCAGTTAAACAAGGCAAACAAGTATAATGTTAGCATACACTTAATTTAAATAGTGTTTCTAAACACTTTTTAACATCACTTTGTCACAAAGGGTCATGTAGATTTGGAGTCCCCCCTTAATAATAAAGTCATTTACTTAAAAAAACACATTTTGTTGTCTTTGAATTTGTTTGATTATCTGAAACATTTAAGTGTGACAAACAGTGGAAAAAAAAGAAATCAGGAAGGGGCAAACAGTTCAAGATTCAAGAGGTTTTTATTGTCAATACAGCCGTATACACAGTACACAGTGTATTGAAATAGCGTTTCATGCAGCCCCCACCCTGGTGCATTTGTAAAGAAAAAGATAAAATCTAAACTAAAAAACAAAATATAATAACTATACATATACTTTAAAACAAAAGGTAGATATAAAGAAATGAATTATATACATACACTGAACAGAAAGACATTTGACATTTTAAAGTGGCAGTTTTTCACACCACCAAGGAATGCTGCATTTGGTTTACACCAGACATGCCCTCTTGTTTGGTGTCCAAATAATTAAATCTCACTTGTCCAAATAACATTTCAGAAGTCCTATGGTCTCATTTATAACCTAAAAGATGTGTACACCTCTTCCTGCATAAATATTGTGATCTATACAAACCAACGTGATGGTGGAATGTGCATATATGTACACAAAATCTGACCCATGCGTAAGAACATTTTGGAGCAAAAAAGGTGATCGCTGGTAAAGAGGGTGAGCAGTAACGTGAGCGGAATCAGTACATATATAATAATTTCTTGTATGACTCACTAGAACACCTTACATTTAATTTCACTTATTCTGACAATTATTTATAATGGTGAATAAATGTATAACTACAATATATAAACTCACTCAAATCTTAACTTAATCTAATCACTGCAGCTGTTGAAATGTAAATGGAAAAGTGGTGGTCGTGATTATCATGATCATTTAAACACACTGTGAAAGTCAATTTGATTGCTGAAAACACATGAATACAGTAATCACATTCCTGCATAACGTAACATAATAGATGGATAATGACATTGTTAGAAGATGTGAATGACAGAGTTAGAAGAGAACGGGTGTTCAGGCACCATGAAGATTTTTTGGCCCATGACTACGACTGACTCATAAGTCGATATAGATGTAGCTCTAGATGTGGAGCTATCTGGAGCGATGTGCTGAACTGGGTTTAATGTTCAAGAAACAAACGCATCAGACCCACAAAATCCCAGTACAAATGCAGGTATTGACGAACCTGGGGTTCCTTGCCATTTGCTGTTACTATCGGGAATTAGTCGACAAGTATATAGTATGTTATAATTAACACTAAAATTATTAATTTGTTCATAAACCTATTTAAGAAATACAATAATAATCTAACTGCTTAATTGTGTTTTTGGTCTAGGATATCACAACCATCACTAAGCTCTATCATTTTTTTTCAATAGTTTTGGATGGGATGATTAAAATGACTAGAAGATATATTAAGTTCCCTAACACTGTGGCAGAACAGGCCAACATCAATAGGCAATTTGCAGCAATGTCTGCTTTTCTAAATGTAATCTTTATTTACATAAATAGAAAATATGTGCATTCTATAAATGCAAGTTATTTATATAATAGAATATATTTAATGTAAACTAATGTTTTACAGCTGCATTTTGTTTATTCCAACCCCAGAATTACCATTTTCTATGTAGCATGAGTATCGTGGTACTGTATTATTGCCATATCACCCAGTCCGGCTTCCTACTGTTTACTTCCTTCATACTCTTTCTTCTTTATTGTGTTCATTTCCTTTCTTTTTCCTTCTGCACTTTTTCCCACCATGTCTGAGTGGATCCCAAATCTAATCAAGTCTCCCTTATTCACTCTACTGTGTTTTCTCCGGAATGAACTCTTCATTCCACTTTTGTCTGTTCTTCAGTATCAGACCTGTTGAACTGGAGGGATTGTTTGCAGTACCTCAGTTGAAGGACTGTTTTGTCTTATTTACCTCAAGGTGAGACCGTTTGGTCTTAACTTTAGTGTTATGTTAGTCTGAAAACACACAAATCAGACAGTTCCATCCTTTAGTATATTGCACAGTTTTGGTCACTATTTGACAAGTTTGACATACCATGTACAGGTAAACTGTGAAATTACTGTGATAATTAAAAAAAAATATTTCATTTTTAGGTTGTTTTTCAAAAAGAGAGAAAACAACATATTTCAACAAATTTTTATGCTTTTAAATTAAACGAGCCTTGTAAAATCCAATGGTTCGGATTGGCTGCCTCACAGCCTTACTTTCAGAAAGCAGTATTTCAGCTGAATACTGAAAAGGCTGCAATGCTCAAATACATTTGTTTAACAAAAATGCATTGAATTTTTATTTTTAATAGGCTGTTGGTACCTTATGGGCTGAATGGAATCTTTTTGCTGTTTGCTGTCATAAATTGTTCAGTTTGCTTCTGTCATCATGACATCGTGGTATATTTATGTTTATGTTGCATTGATTTACCAAATGCTCAAAACAAAAACAGGTCATTTATGTATTAGGCAGTCCTATTTAATTACTTTTTAAAACTCTTCACAACTTTGTCCTTGTGATGCGAAGATTGCATACAAGTGCACATTGGTTCACAATTTAAATGGTTACTAAACAGCATAAAATGGGGCTTTAAGACGTTGTTGTTTTTTTTCTTTAACTCTCTAAAATACATAGAAATTGTGTGCTAAAATTTTATATTTTAAAGTTGCTTTCTGTAGAGAATGAGTAATTAATTTTGGCATTGAATTGCTGTAAGCTAATTTCACAGTTGAACACTGGCATGTTACTTTTCATTCTGTTGTTCTGAAATACAATGTGTGTATATTTTTGAAGACAAATAATATCAACAACTGAATTAAATTGTCAAAAGAGTACTGAATCTAAAGATTTGTGTAGTTACACTTGTACAAATATCATTAAACAATATTTAAATAAAAATATTATTTAGTTATTCTGTCAAAAACATGGGCTCTGTAAAATGAATGGTGATTGTATTCAGTGGTACTCTGGTGGACGTGCTGCTCTGAGGCTGTCCATGGTCCTGAAAAGGGCTCCTCCACCTCAAGGCAAAAAGCGCTCTGCTTATTTCTGTGTAAATTACGTGAAATTGAGATCATTTCACTGTCAAAGGATTTTTGCTGCATCGACGCGCCTGAATTGCCATGAGAGAAAGGAAAAGAAAAGGAAAGATGGAGAGAGAGAGAGAGAGAGAGAGAAAGAGAACAAGTAAGAGAGATGGAGA
This sequence comes from Lepidarchus adonis, assembly GCA_037576955.1. NCBI lineage: Eukaryota > Metazoa > Chordata > Actinopteri > Characiformes > Lepidarchidae > Lepidarchus > Lepidarchus adonis. Next base: position 12,589,270 of record JBBIGC010000018.1, read on the forward strand.
AAAAGAGTCAGAAGTAAGCAAAAGATGAAAAAGGCTCATTTGTGTTACAGATTTTCAGTAGCTGCTTCTGAGTCCTGCAGGTTGGAGTGAACATGCTTCAAGGGCCTCTCTCAAAGAGCCGCCCACCTCTTTAGGATGCAGCGTTTCTCTCTGCGATGGGCTTACTGAGGTGAAGGCCAGGAACACACTGCACGTGAAGATACCCAGCCACTGTTGCAGCAGTCTGCCAGCAGCCACTTTTACATTTATTTCCACAGACACTTAGCTTGGCTTGAGTCTTTGATGCCAGTCCAAGCGCTGTCAGTCAGACTTGCTGTAGCGTCTGGCTTAGATGAGGAGGGAGCAGCCTACTGGAGTTTATGGGTTTCAGCTGCTCGGAATGGCACTCTCTGTGCCAAAACAAACCAGGTAGAAATGGAAAACTTCATTTGCAGACTTGAGCTTTGCTGAGATATCCTGAATTTAAAGGTCTCATATTAAAAGAGTGAGTTAAAGCATGTTAGCAATAACATCACATACAGATCTAAGCATACCTTTTACTTTTGAACTTCAGAATTTTGTTTTATATTAAAACAGTCCTGAAAAAAGAAGCAGTCTGACCTCACTAGATGATTAAGCTAAATAGTTGCCAGATAGCTAAACAGATTTCACACAGACCCCTCCTTGTTCTTGAAAGACGTTTATCTTTGCTTGGTGATATTTGTGAAACTGTAACAATACAATAAAATACAATTAGAAATTGCCTTGTGTTCTTACATACAGACACACAGAAATAAATGCTAATATAACACTAAAAAATCCCATAGACAAGCCTCAAATTATGATGGTATTTTCACAATTTCAAATGCCGATGTAATGAGAACAAGTTGGCATTTTACACAATATGAAACAACACTTACAGACAGGAACATTTAGGTTCTCAATGAGGAAAACTTACAAGTGTGAGAAAGTTGCTTCTCTTTGACGGCATAGAACTACGGAAACCTCAGTGGGACAAACCTCTGCATGTAAACATTCTAAAATGTCTCTCATCTGTCTACAGTATAGATGAATGTTCTTGGGCCTCTGTTATGACCTGTTATGTGTCAACACCTTTTTAAGATTACACTTGAATTACCTATGTTTTAAGCACTATGAAATGGCTTCTATGTATAATATATAGACTTTATCAAATAAATCTAACAAAGCACAATTAAATAAATATTTATACTAAAAACAAATTAAGTAATAAGCCTCTGTATTAACAAACCAAACAAAGTTTCTTGCACAGGCAGCACAAGAAGAAAGGCACCTAACAAATTTCAGTTCCTATACTAATGGATACTAGAAATGCATAAGCACTGAGATGTTTGAGGGGTATCTTGCATGTACAGCCCATTTCAAGTCACCTTACAGCATCTCAATAGGATTAAGATCTGGGCTTTGATTTGGCCAATTTCTTAGTTTTTAGCCTATGTAGGTTTTTGGGTCATTGTTGTGTTGCAGGGTCCAGTTCCGCTTCACCTTTAATGTTCTTACAGATGATCTCACATGTTCCTCAGGCAGCTCTTTTGATCTCACAATGGTGTTCACTCTCACCTCAATAGTGAGGAGCACACCAAACTAAATGACTGAGGTTTAAACAAGGCAAACCTCCTTTAAAATGCTGAGTAACACCTTTTTAATCATTTGCACCTGATGTGCTACACTTGTACATGGCTTGAGACATTTCAATTTGGAATAAATGTGGGGATGTCCTAATTCCGTACCAAAATTTCTAATTCCTTACCATTTTTGTAGAATTACATTTTATAGATGATTTTGATGTTCAGTTTTATTGGTTTTGTTTCATTACTTGAATCTTACAGCATTGTTAAAATTGAGATTAAATATCCGTATGTCCACACGTTAGTCCTAAATTTTGACTAATGACTGTATTTCAGGTTAGAATTATGTTTTAGTAAATATACTACTTCTTATGCCTGATGAAAGAAATCTCTGCAATGACTTATGACATGTAATCACAGTGCCGCCTATGCAGAACTCATTGGGAGTTTATTAAATATTATATTTAGCCTATGCACCCATCCTGTGTCTTTTTAATTGTGTTTGTTTCTTCTCACACAGGAAGAAATCATTTTCTCCTCAGGTATGCAGAATTTTGCCTTAGCAAGACTAATAATGTCAATGTCCTTTTTCATTGTCCATTGGTTTTGGCACTATATTTTTAAAGCCAGTCCATATCGATCTTCCTGTCTAATTATTATTGCTGGGAATGTGTACGAGAAGGAAATACTTCTGCCTATTTAGCTTTTCCCCCCTTTTACTCACTCTCTCTGTCTCTGTCTCTCTCTCTCTATCTTTCTCTTGCTCCTGCTCTTTGACACTTCGAGCTTTTATTGTTTACCTATCAGTCTCTGTGAGCTCCCACTCTGTCCAAAACTTTCAAGAGAAATCATAAAAGAGGCAGCACACAACTCGGGTTTGCTTCGCACGGCTCCATGTACCTTTTTGCTTGCCTTTGTCAGTGTGTCTGTTCCTTTAGATCCATAATTGGAAATTTCCACTCCTGGGCTGTCAGTCAGTCTCCCAGTGTAGCATGTTCTTTTAAAGCTTTTGGGGCAAATGGAGCATTGTCTCATGGCCAAGAGTGAATTTAGGTCCTGGGCTTTATCTAAATTGAATATCTGGCTTGTTTTTTCCCCCCCTATATAGAATGAGAATTACATTTTTGTGTGTATATGTGTATATATGTTTGTGTATGTGTATGTGTATGTGTGGTGTGTGGTGTGTGTGTGTGTGTGTGTGTGTGTGTGTGTGTGTGTGTGTGTGTGTGTGTGTGTTTTAATGACTCACAGCTCCTGTCTTTGAAAAAGTGACAGATAACCAAAAGCTGAGAAATATGATTCGGGCGAACACTTGACAATCCTCGGCAGGAATATTCCACCCGACAGTGCGTTAATAAAGGAAACAGCATGCGGCAGTGATTAAAGTGGTTGAAATTTCAGTCCAGCCTCCACTCTCTTCACAATGCGACTCTCACTGAGCGTTCATTGTGGGGGGTGACTGCTCACACAGAACGTGTAATACCCAGTGCTGTCAACACTGATGTGACTAGGAACAAGAGGCCCTTTACCTCATTTCTGATCGTCTGTAAATCTCAAACTGATTTGCTGTGGAGTAGTGCTGTCTTGCAGTATCAAATCTATTGCTACACATTGACACTATTATACCGCTGTCATAGGTTTTTATTTGTTTGGGCAGGGCAAAAATATAACATCACATGGCATTTTTAAGATTAGGGCTGCCACTGTTCAATATTGTCACGATTCTCGTTCTTTTATGTTTTGTTTTGGTCTGCCCACTGGGTGTTTTGTGATCCTGGCCCTGTCTTATTGGCTTTACCGGTGTATTGTTTAAATTCACGGCCTCTCCCAAGTGTTTGTCTTTTGCCTTGTGTATTTACATTGGGTATAAAAAAGAATCACCCCCTTTTAAATATTTCCCTTTTTTTACAGCCTTAAATGAACACACACAAAATATTTCTTTCCATCTTTACTTACCCAATGCAAATAACATCCAATATAAAGATATCACAGCTTAAGTTCAGAAAGTTTTAAAAAATAAAAAACAAGACATGCTGAGATTAATAAAGGATCACCCCTTGTCAATATTTTGTTAAACCACCTTTCGTTTTAATGACTTGAGTCTGTTGGGATACTCTGTCAACTTTGCACATCTAGATCATCTCAATCAGGTAGAGCAATATTTCCCCACTCTTCTTTACAGAACTGTTTGGTCAAATTGGATGGTGAGTGCTAGTAGACTGATATCTTCAAATCATTCCACAAATTTTCAATGGGATTTAGGTCTGGGCTCTGACTGGGCCACACCAGGACATTCACTTTTTTCTCTGTCAGCTTTTGTGTGGCCAGTGTTGCTGCACTTGTTGTTGTCATGTTGAAAGGTGAACATTCTGCCCATCCTTAACTTTCTGGCAGAGGGTAGCGTTTTCCTCAAGAATTTGATGGTATTTTGCCCCTTTCATTTTTCCTTCAACCCTAATGAAAGACCCAGGCCCTGTGGCAGAGTAACACCCCCACTTTTTTCCCCTTGACATCAGAATCAAAGGAAACTTAATCTGGCCTTTCTAAAGTGGCCTTTTCCTTGTGACCCTCCCAAACAAACCACAATTGTGGAGCACTTGTTAAATTGTTGTCACATGCACACAGTGACCACTTTTTATCACCAAATCCTGTAACTCCTTCAATGTGACCTTTGGCCACTTGGTAGCCTCTGTTGCCAGTTTCATCCTTGCTTTTCCATCCAGTTTTGAGGAACTGCTTTATCCTAGTAGGCCCAATGCTTGCCATTTCTTAATGGACTTTACTGTGCTCCTTGGACATGATGAAGCCTTTGAGGTTTTTTGTATCCATCTCCTCCCCGCCCACAACTCTATCTCAGACCTTTTGAAAGTGGCTTGCCACCCATAATCTACCAAGCAATGCTACCAATGCTCCAAGAACAGCTGTTTTTATGCTTTTCTAATAACACTGATTACAGTTGATCACAGGTGGAAGCCAGTAACCATGGTCTGCAATGGAAATGATGGTTACTTCCACATGATTAAGTTTACAAATATTTTTTAGGAGGGGGGTGACTCCATTAATAATCTCAATACTTCTTGTTTTGTTGTTTGTTTGTTTTTTTTTGTTTTTTTTATGTCTTCTGAACTGTTGCTGTGATATATTTCACTTGGATGTTATTAGATACATTGAGTAAGTAAAGCTGGAAAAATTATTGGTTTGTGTGTTTTCATTTAACGTTGTAAAGCAAAAAAAAAAAGAGAATATTTCAAAGAGGGTGATTAATTTCTGTACCCTCTGTATATCCTGTGTTTTGTGTGTTCCTTTGGTTCTTGTTTTAATGTCAGTTTTCTGTGTTATACTGTCTCTTGGTAATGGTCTTTTAATTCTGTTTTCTGTGTTAACATATTTAGTTTAGTAAATCTTTATGTAATCATCCTCCTGCTTAGTTCCTGGCCCCTGGCCCCTGACAAAAATATTGGTATCTGAGTAATCTTGTGAATATTCATTTTTTAAATTGTTGTAATTATTTTGCTTGGTATTCCCCAACAGAATTCCAGAAAGCATTTAGTACTTCTGACACATTCTGGCAATTTTTAGAGGGATGTAAATCCCTCACAAAAACATTTTATCATAAAATCAGTGCAAACTGTATTAGTTGATTTCATTTTGATGTTGAGTGCCACCTCTTTAAAGAAAACAACATCAAGAGATAGAGGACAGTGAGCTTAGGAACAACTGCACTGACATTGTAATAGGATAGTAATAGTAATTGAAGGCTGAAAATAATAAACACAAGAATGTCAATAAATTAAAAATTAACTTAATATCCATGTACACCTAGCCAAAGGCTGCACTAAGAATTCTTCCTACGCCCATTTCTTTATAAACCAAGAGATACCAACATTTACAATAGGACCAAAGCAACATAAATTCTGAAAAATGTTTAACCTGCTCAGTATAGATTCTAAAGCCTCAGGGAAAGTCTGTTCACATGATGGTCATCTCTGCGCAGTTATTTCCACTAGGTTCCTATCTCATTCAGGGAGAACCCATTCCAAAATTCCAAAAAATATTAATTCAGGTAGCCCAGGATAAGTACTTTCTGCAGTCTGTAGTAATTTTACAGAAGTCTAGTAAATCCAAAACGTGCTCAATATGGGAAGATTTAGGAAGCACAAAAAGATCCTTTATTGCAAAAGGCCTGAAAAAGATCTCAAACTGTGAAACACAGAGCCACTACTCTTATAGTGGCAACCTGTGCAGAGTAATTCAATATAATATGACGAAGGAAAAAACAACAACTTTACACCGTTGTGAAAATTAACATTTTCCATTCATGTCCTTTCATGTTTTGACAGACAGCACAAAAACCGAATTACAATCCATTTTTCCTGTTAAAGTTTCCTGACTGTAAACATTTTACCAGCTTCGTATAATATATGAGCCCCACTGTCCACTGAGCAAGACTGAAATCTGAACAACACATGTAGTGTGTACTCCTGTAGAACCTGCAGCGGGTTCTCCTGTAGAACCTGAAAGTTTTTGACTGATCAAAATGGAGTTTTAAAATTTAATTTAAAGTTGTTTTATTTAGATCCTTTTGTGGTCTACTGTAGCATATATATATATATATATATATATATATATATATACCGTATATCTTCTAATAATAGCCTGTCTCTTTTAGTCGCCCGTTTCCATTAAACGCTGGGATCGAAAGATAAAA
>JBBIGC010000018.1:12617461-12630057 GCA_037576955.1 Lepidarchus adonis
TCTCTCTCTCTCTCTCTCTCTCTCTCTCTCTCTCTCTCTCTCTTTCCCTCGCTCTCTTGCTCTTTATGAAGGAACGGCCCGGTCACCTTCTCTGCTGTTAAATTTAATACTGCACTGAACGCAAGGGAGCAAAACGGGAGGGGAGAGAAATGAAAGAGCAAATGAAAGAGAAGAAATGAAAACGAAAGCTAGAGGAGGGGCTTTTTCATGCACTTGGTGAAATAAATGCACACACAGGAGCAGTGTACATCATGTGCTGGTGCATCACTGAGTGAGGAGCTACCTCTGACTGTACACACACAGACACACACACACCACACACACATGCAGATTGATGTGAATAGTGGAACTATAGTTAGACTCTTAGGACCTGTCTCTGCACTGGGCAAACAATATTATATATTTAATTATAATATTTATATTTATATATATATTTAAATAACTTGATGGATTTAATAATCTTTCACATTTTTCACATTTTAAATCTTAATGATTTAAATGTTTGTGCTTATCTGTTAGTCCCTGTCTTTATAAGAAGCTGAGTGTACGCTCATGCACACACCTATTTTGCACATTGCCATTGTACCATTGATATGAGAGTTTTGTTGTCCACTGTCTCAAGACACCTACAATGCCCCTTCAACATACCTAATTTTAGACCAACATGCCCCTGGGTGCACAGATGGAAGTGCATTTGCTATTTAAACAACATGGGGGTGTGGACAGTAAAATGAAAACAAAACTGCATTGGTCTAAAACCAGCAATAACACTTACATTGCACCTCGTACAACTTCATGTTGGGTGTATGATAGGGTAAAAAGTTTCTCTAATAATTTTTAGGTATGTATATATATATATATATATAAGTGTAAGTATTTAGTCAGCGACCAATTGTGCAAGATCTCCCACTTGTTGGCAGCACATACGATAATAGAAAGCAGTTAAACACCTAGTTAATACAGTAAGAGAGACTGGTGTTAGTTATATGCATGTGTTACGTTTCCCGTGTTCTTGATGGCCGTGGTTGGAAGCCCGGGGAAACAGTTAATTTGGCTTCAGGGCTGAATGGCAGCTCACCCAGGGTAACTCCCAACTTCAGTTGGATGCAGTTCTGCAAAACCAGACAGTTCAAAGAACACTCACTTGATGCCATCTGTTTTCAAAAGACAACCTCTGTATATGATGCTGAGCATGTACATTCAATTTCTTCCGTCAACCATGGCAAGGAGTGTTCTTAGTGGAACCGATTCTATTGAACTGCTGGTCTTGGCCACTGTGCTGCAGCTAAGTTTCAGGGTGTTGTGAATCTTCTTATAGCCTAGGCCAGGGGTGTCAAACTCAAATAAACAATGGGACAAAATTTAAACCTTGGACAAAGTCGCGGGCCAACATTGATATTTATTTTTAAAAATCTTCATGCAGAACAATGATGACCTTTTATATAAACCAACTTGGCTTAAATACTGAATATGGAACAAGCAAAGCTTCATACTATACAATATATAACTTAATATTGTACACATGCAAAATCGAATTTTGAATAAAAAATACATATCAATGGCATTCATTTTTTAAATAAAATGTATATTAAAATGGTATGCCTCTTTTTTATTTGCAGCTTTCTGATTAATTTTTCAACAGTAACATTCCACAGGCTAACAATACATTTAAAATAAAATAGCAAGCATAAATCAATAAACTAATAATATCCTTCGATGAGCATGCCACCATTCAAACCCATGCCTTGGAGTAGCAAGAATATGTGCAGAAAGAAAATGTTAATTATAGCTCAGTTTGCTACACACTGATCTACTCTGTGTCCAAACTAGATACCTGGCATCTCTTCTTGGATGCTAGTTTATCCAAGTTTCAGATATACTGCCTCCCACCTGTCCAGAAAGCTCCTGTATTCTGCTTTCCTTTTCTCCATTTTTGGGGAGTATCATGGTGCCAGTATTAGCATAAGGTCACTATGACAACGATCAACAGAGGAGAGATTTATAGGTCCTGTCCTGATCAATGCACAGAGCATTCTGGGGTTTGTAGTTATCGTGTCGTACTACACTCCGCAGTAGTATTAGCGATACATGCGCTTTAAAATACTGGTATGCCAACTCTAGTAGTTATATGATATAGTCTCGCGGGCCAAATAAAATGACGCTTACGGGGCCAGAGTTTGACACCTATGGCCTAGGCCATCTTTATGTACTGCAACAATTTTTTTTTCTTTGTCATTAGGTGCCATGTTGAACTTCCAGTGACCTTGTAACACTAAAGAGTCACATGACATTGGGGAGGGAAAAATGTATATATATATAAAATATAAAAAATATGTACGCTCATGATACAAGAAACCTCAGTAGTTTGAAGACATCTTGTTTTGTTAGTAAATATGTTCCCATTGGGTTGTCAACTACTAAATAGTTATAGTTGAATTTTTTTTATATACTAGCAGCCCAGATATGATTGTGTACTATGTTGTGTGTGTGCGTGCGTGCGTGCGTGCGTGCGTGCGTGCGTGCGTGCGTGCGTGCGTGCGTGCGTGCGTTAAGAGAAGAGCAGTAGATTTCATGGTAGATTCTCACCTTTCTGAAACTACTGAAGTTTGTTGTACTGTTTTGCTTATGTAAGGTGTACTGTCACGTTGGCTGTGTTTTGTAGAGGCTGAAACATGATACATTAGTGCTGCTGAGTCTAAAAGCCACACAAGAAAGCCACCTCAACCCAGTTTTTGGCTATGTTTACTTTGCAGTTGAAGTGACACAAATTTTAAAATACATTTATTATTATTATTATTACTGACTGAATTACTTTATTTATTTAGATTTTTAATAATTCTATTTAATTGTGTAAAGTGTAATAAAAATACTACTAGGTAATGAATACCTCACTCATTTATTGCCATTGCAAAACACATTTAAAAGCTGTGGTTCCTTTTTAAGTCACTTTGTTTGAACAGCAGTGAGCACTGGTGCAGGAGAGCAGAGGACGCTGTCCCTTTTGAACAAATAAAAAATACAAATTCATATTTTTAATCCGCTCTTCAGGGGAGTTATCAAGATTTTAAGCAGTTTAAACCCCTGTAATACTGGAGCACTCAAAAACTTGTTGGCTTTATTGCCCAGTGTTGTCTGAGAATTTTTTTACGGCTCTGCACAGCTAGCTAGCCTGCATGCTCTCATTTATTCCCCTTAATAAATGCAACTGGGAACAGGTTAGCTAGAAATCTGGAGCAGTCTGAGAAGAATCTAGGCAGAAACTAACATAGATGCTCCCCTGGAATTGTAAGGGTCTTGCAAACTGTCAAATTTCTATCTCCTGTGAGTCAGACGTGCACAACTGGCAAGTGAGTGCAACTGGTGGTGAGTTGTTCCAGTAGCTTTTTCAAGCTTAATAACTAATTAATGTTTTCTGAACTATTGTTAAGCGCAGTTGTTAAATATTGCTTGGCTAAATGTGATTTAAACAGTGTGGTGTGCTGATAAGGGCTGACAAAAAGTGAATACAATGAATAGAACGATCACAAGAATAGAACTATCACAAATATTTACTGTATATTTACAAATATTTACACCTGTGACATTACCTAGTCTTAATTTACATTTTACATTTTACATTTTACAGCATTTAGCAGACGCTCTTATCCAGAGCGACGTACATGGTGAGCGGTTGGGGGTTAGGTGCCTTACTCAAGGGCACTTCAGCTGCTATCCGGTCCCGAGAATCGAACCTGGGACCCTTCGGTCACAAACCCACTTCTAATTTGTATAACCTAATATAACCTAATTTGTTAGGTTATTAATCATTGTCTAAGATCTCCAAACTTATATCAGGCAGTGTACATAAATGCAAACATAAATAAGTGTTCTGAATGACCTGTGCTGGCAATTCATGCTGAAAAATATGCCATGTATTTTATTCATGAGTCTTGGTGACTTCAGAGAGGTGACTGGAATTAGCTCTTTATGGTGGCAGTCTAGAGTGGGCTAGAGTGAGATATTTGATCTTTCGTGTACAAGTACATACTCATTGTTACACAGGTTAAAACCCAAATTTGAAATCATCTAATAGTCATCACAACCTTTTGTTTTGAAACCAGTAATAAACTAGAAGTAGCACAACAACAGTGGTGAGCTAAGCTCAGCGGTGCCATGTAAAGTAGCATTGTGAACTGCTTCAACGCCCAAGGCAGAAAACTCATTAAATCATAGAATTTAAAAGAAGTATCATAAAATGTTTTTAAATGATTATTGTATGTTTAACGAAAAAAATACAAGACTTTTACTCTCAATGTTTGTAAAATAGCCTACAGCAGGGGAACAGGGGTGTCCTGGAGGATTGGTTTCCTGCACAGTTTGATGATTTCCCTGCCCAGACACACCTGGTTCAAATCACTTGTTAATTGTGAGGTTTAGTGAGTGTGTTTGAGGAGGGAAACTACCAAACTGTGCTGGATATCGGCCTCTAGGACCTGAGTTTGGCACATGTGGTCTACATTTGCTGCACCTTGCAGGATGGATGGATGGATGGATAGATTGTGCTCATAATACCTAAAATAATAATAAAACTGCTTCTATTACTACTTCTACATTTTTTAATATTACTACTGCATTTTAAACTGCCACCACTACTATTTACTACTACCATGTCTTCTACTACTATTACTACTACTACTACTACTACTGCTAATAATAATAATATTAATGATAATGAAAGACCAATATTATTATATACAGCCACCGATTCTGCAAGTTGTTCCACTTTAAAAGATGAGAGAGGTCTGTAATGTTCATCATAGGTTGACTTCAACGGTGAGAGACAAAATATATATAAAAAAAACCAGGAACTCACAATGTAGGGTTTTTAAATAATTTATTTGTTTAATGGTGCAGAAAATGAGTACTTAGCACCTATAAAAAAGAGAATTCTGGCCTCACAGACAGATAACTTATTTCTTCTTTAAGAAGCTCTTCTATACTCCACTCATTACCTGTATTAATGACACCTGTTTGAACTCGTTATCTGTGTAAAAGACACCTGTCAGACTTCAACCTCCACAATGGCCAAGGGACAAGATCGTACACCTGCACAAGACTGGGATGAGCTAATTTACAATAGGCAAGCAGCTTGGTAAGAAGAGATCAACCACGCCCACTTCACAAACCAACAATGTGTTTTTGGGTGATTCTTCTAGCACTGAGATCATACCTTTGTGTTCAAAATCAACTTTTTCTGCATCTTTTAGATGTTGAAAGAATTTGCCAATGACAAAGATTATGTGCAAGACAACAGGTGAGATTTGTAATCACTTCTAGCTTATTTGCCGGTTTTTTTGTTTTTTTTGTTTTTTTAGTCACAGACCAGTGTCAGCTTAAATGCTTGCCCACAGCTGATGACATCACAGGTTCCCAGCCCCAGAACCAGGAAACAGTTGGTGCCGGTTTGGAGCTGAAATTGCGGTACCGTCACCTTTTTTGTTGTGGAAAAGCACGGGACCGGTTCCAAAATCGCGAACCAGTATGGAACGACATCGGCACCAGCACCATGAGATGGCTACTCCAGAACCTTCACTTTATTTTTGCAGTAGCCAATGACAGGTCGACTTGGCCTTGTGTTTTGGATCATTGTCATGTTGAAAAGTCCAAGTACATCCCATGCACAAATTTTCATCTAGTATTTTTTGATAACCTCTTGCATTCATCTAGCCATCAATTCTGACCAAATTTCCTGTGCCTTTGTAGCTCACACATCCCCAAAACATCAGTGATCCACCACCGTGTTTCACAGTAGGAATGGTGTACATTTCATCATAGGCTTTTTTGACTCCTTTCCAAATGTAGCGTTTATGGTCGTGGCCGTAAAGTTGCATTAAAATCTCATCACTCCAAATGACATTGTGCCAGAAATTTCCTGTTCCACAATTATTGGCACCCCTAACAATTTTGTAGGAAATAAATTTAATTAAAATATTTCTGTCATTTCTACAGTAATTTACAAAGTTGATCAGAGTATCTAGGAACATTCAATTAGTAATTCATTACTAATTCCCTGGAGTCGAAATATGGCATGACACAGAGGCAATTTCTCTTATCCACTCTTCAACATGGGAAAGACAAAGGAACACACCAAGTAATGCAGATGTTCCAGTGTTCCAGTCTGCAGCAGTCCAGCTGCCGCACCAGACAGAGATGCAGTTGTTTACGTTGCTCTTTATCATGCATCTGTAAAAGGAGATTAGGACAGGAGCGGGAAGATGTGCTCTCCACATATGATGGAGTAAACGCAGACAATACTGCCCTGGCTTCAAAGTTGAATAGGATGGAGCTGAAGCCTTGGGGGGATAATTGTGTTGAGGGATAATTATGATGAATGCTGAAGTAATATCAACAAACAACAGTCGTACCTGCATGCATTTTTTCCTGAAGGTGTTGTAGGCTCAAATGTAGCACAGCAGAAATGGCCTAACCTGTGGAGCGAATTGAGCAGTAAGCTCAGTGGAGGATCAAAGGTGGAAAGAAGTTTGATGACAATGTGCTGCTTTATCATTATTAAAGTCAAGCCACTGTGGCATTGCATTTCTCTGTGCAATGTGGAAGACTGGATTTATTCAAGGCTTTTATCAGAATCACATCAGTTTCTTTGGCCAAGTGTGTTAGGGAATTTGGTTCTGGCCAGGGCTGCACAAAATATGATCTGTTAATCATGTTAGAAATTTCTTGTGAGCGATGTGGCTAAATGGTTGTAGGATAAAAAGAGCCATGTAAATGTGTTGGGTTTGTGACCTCAAAAAAACTATGATTTGAATTTTTTTTTAAGTTTAGTTTTTTTATATGTACTGTATGGACAAGTACAATGAATGTACAATGTGAGGTTTTAACAATAATTAGATACTTCAAGCCTTTTTAATTAGATAATTGTCATATGAACCTGTTAATATTGCAATCACAATATGTAGCTATATACAGTAACTGCAATAATGATATTACATGTATTGTGCAGCCCTAGTTCTGGCTAATAGTGTCTGTCAATAAAAGTTATAACACGTTATGAAAGCATGTGTGTTTTTGTAACATTCTCAGACATATAGATATTTAATCTCAATTTTAACAATACTGTGAGATTGTAATTAAATAATTAAAACGTCTGTAACATGTAGTTCTACAAAAATGCAATTAATGGTAAACCACCCACCTTTATTCTCAATTTAAATGACTCAAATCACACACATGTATAGTATGTCAGGTGCACATGACGAAGGAGGTTTGCTCTGTTTAAACCACAGATATGGTTTCATCCTGATGTATATAGTGAGAGTTAACACCATGGTGAGATCAAAACAGGTAAATTATTTTAAAAGATCTCAAAAGAATATCCAATCAGCCATTCTACTGTCTACAAGTGGATGACTTCCAAAACAACTACCAACTTGCCCAGGTCTGACCATTCAATAAAGTTCACACTGAGGGCAGACCTCAAGATGCTAAAAGAAGTCTCTAAAAATCCTAAAATGTCATTGTGGCTCTTGCTACTGTTGATGTGAAAGTGCATGCCTCTACAATCAGAAAGAGACTGCACATTAACTTGCATGGGAGGTGTGCAAGGAGATAACATTTGCGCTCTAAGAGAACAGACCAAACAGACCAAAGTTTGCCAGAGAGAACGTAGGCAAAGACCAGGACTTGTGGAATAATGTTTTTTGAACAGATGAGTAATTATTTGGACACCAGAACAGAGGACATGTCTGGCGTAAACCAAATACAGCATTGTAGGAATGCTGTGAAGCATGGAGGTGGAAGTGTCATGGTTTGCTGCACCAGGACCTGGCCTTCTCACCATCATAGAATCCACTATGAATTCCACTATGTATCAGAGGGTGCTTGAGGAACATGTGAGACCATCAGTAAGAACATTAAAGCTGAAGCAAAACTGGACCCTGCAACACGACAATGGTCCAAAACATACCAGTAAATTCACCAAGGACTTTTTGAAAACTAAGAAATGGAGAGTCATGGAATGAGTCAAAGCTCTGATTTTAATCCCATTGAGATGCATTGATGTGACTTGAATTGGGCAGTGTATGAAAGAAACTCCTGAAACATCCCCATTAATGAGTTGGGCAAACTTTTCTCAGACCGATGTCAGAGGTTGGTCGATGACTACAAGAAGTGTCTCACTGTGGTTATTTTAGCCAAAGGGAGTATTACTAGCTATGAGGGGGTAGGGTGTCCTTTCTTTTTCCTAATTTAGAACACACATTTTTGTTGATATATATTTTTAATGAACAAATCATGGTTAATTTTATTGTTTACCTGCAGTTAACAATGTTGAAAATGTTCCAGAGATAAATAAAAACATTAGACGTTGATATGTGAAATTTGTAAAAAAATAAAGAACTAAATATATAATGGGGTGTCATAACTTTTTCACATGAATGTGCATATTGTTAGCTGACAGTACTCACAATACACAATATGAATATGATGATGTGAATGCTTATTAAAAGAAGAATATTCTTCTGCCTACATTGGTACAGATGGCCTTTTGACTGTCAAATCAAAGTCAGTGTCTCATTGTTTTTGGAGTGAGGCAGAACTCCAACACTCACACAGTCATATAAAGCCACTCCTTGCTCCGGGCAATATCACACCACACCATTTCACTCCTCATCACTTACTGTACTCTGGCCATGGCAGCTACACAGAAAAAACAGAGATGCAAGAGATACAGTATCAGTACATGATATGATTGAATCATGTGTTTTCATGCAGAAAGAATACAACTAGTAGAAGTTTATTTGGAGTGTGAAGATTGGTTGGCTGTTCACTGGCATGAGTTTTTCTTGCACAGCCTGAAAGCTTGAGAAAGGACCTAAAACCACGTGTGATGATAACTCTGTGTATGTAGGCATGTAGTCTGTGTCTATGTTATTTGTTTAGTTTATATGGCAGTTTGCTGTACAATACTTGACTGTATGTGTGGTATTGAGAGAAGGGCAGTGGGCTGTATGGGAGATCCTCACATTCCTGAAAGCGGTGGAGTTTGCTTTGCTTTGCTTATATAAGGTGTACTGTTATGTTGTCTGAAGATATTATATTCAATGTGTGGAGGCTGCAACATGGTGCACTAGTGCTACAGTGTGTGAAGACATAATATTGTGTGTAGTAATCTTGTACATTGGTGCGGCTGAGTCATTTAACCAACAAAGTAGACACCTTCAGCTTGCTAAATTTACATTACAGATGAATTGGAACAAATTCATAACTAAATTGTCAAATAGATTATATTGACTTTCAAATTATCTCTCAATAGAGATAACTTCAAATGTGCAACACAAATATGAACTGCTGAGGGAGAATGCTTATTAATTTTGGGTTACAAGCAAATCCCAGCTGCCTATGGGCACAAGGCAAGGTTCACTCTGGACAGACGGCTAAACCAGCACAGGGCAACACAAAGACAGACAACCACTCACACACACACAGTCACAATAATGGACAATTTAGAGTTCCCAACCCACCTAAATCACAAGCCTTTGGACAGTGGTAAGAATCCAGAGGAAACCCATGCAAACATGGGTAGAGCTTGCAAACTCCATACACCAAAAGTCACCTGTGACTTTGCTGTGATGCAACAGCACTAGCCACTGCACCACAGTGCTGCCCCAGGGCAGAGATATAATTAAACAATAATAAACAATGCTTTAGTCATTTTCTTCAGCCCAATTTAAACTATTCTCCCAACCTCCTCCTTAAACCCTGAAGCATGCAACTCTTTCCAACTTCAACAGATTTCCATCCTTCTGCTTGTGTTACACAGGGCCTCAGTTTGGAGAGTTCAGGCGTCAGGCCCGCGTCAAGCCTTCTGAAATCATGGCTCTTCTGCTGGACAGTCTGGGGCCAGCAGGGGCTTCCATGGTAACGGTTAACTAACCACATGAATGACATTGTGAAAAATAACACAGCATGGATTTTGTCATTTGTCACATAATTTAAAAATAATAAGTGGTTTATATTGTTATTTTACTATAATAATACATCTTGTCATTCAGAAGGATTGCTTCTCTTGTTTCATTGCACAAGAAAACGTCATAAAAATCTGAATAATTTCTGTTTGTTTTTTGTATGGATTTGGTAGTTCACACCATATATTTGAATAATTTTCTTTTCTCATGTATTTATGTGTACAGGTAAACATTTGCAGCTTTTGTCCCTTTACATTGTTGGAAAGTTTCATGATGAATGGACCTTAAATATGAGGTTTTTGTTCAATTAATATCTCACCAAAACAAAAACATAATAGTTTGATTAAGGTAGCCTGAAGGTTAAGCATTTGTAGAGATAATAGTTAGTAACACCACTGGTCAGGCTGTGTACAGGCTTGTGGATTCTTCTTTGTGCCAGGATTTCCAGTTGCACTGAGTGAGCTGGATTGTACAGGGCTGCAGCTGGCCTTTTTTAAAAGCTGGCACAGGCCGCGCCAATCTCCTCCACCGTCAAACTCACTTACCACAGTGGCTAATGCTATACAATCTGAGCCAGCCGCCAGCCACTGCCTGCGCTACAAGTCTTTGTGTTTGCAGTCTGTCAGTCATGGAGGAAGCTCACACTCTTTCTTTCTCTCGCACACACAGACACACACACACATATACAGTCGTTATCGATGTGTTTGGCCATGCGTAGGGGGAAGACTCATGGGCTTTGGCCGCTGCTGTATGGATAAAGAGATAAAAACAGGGTGGTGCACATGAGAATGGAATTTGGAATGAGAAAGAAAGAGAGGGAGGGAGGGAAAGTCAGAGGTAGAAGGTGGAAGCGAGATAGGGGGAAGGAGGGCAAATGTCAGCATGGAGCAACAGAAACACAGAGAGCATGAGAGCGAGGTTTTGATATGTGTGAGAGCAGCAGAGGAGAGGTCAGAACTGACCATCCATTTCTTTTACAGACCTTGAGATAGAGCCTATGTTTTAATAACCTTTCTCTGATGTGTAGTCTGTGTGCATTTATTCATTGCAGGCTTTTAAAGCTGCAGCTCAGTGCTTCCAGGTCTCTTAAGAAGAATTTTTATTTAGTTGTAACTATTTAGTGCCCCATTAAATAAGTATATCCTATAATAGCAAAGCCACTATTCATTATGTGATGTCATCAGACATTTAGAGAGGCTATATATAATCCTTTTATTTGAACAACCACATTGAAAACAACCAAATAAAACATATTAAGTCAGGTTAAATTGGGTTAAATCTAATTTTCCCCACTGTTTCTTTTTATTTAACTAAGAAGGTCCATTATTAATAAAAGAAAAAGTAGTCAAATTCAAATTGATAAGCATACTGTGATTCTGTTTTAAGTTAAGGGATTTATTTGTTGTTTGACAAGTAATATCACTAAGGTAGACAATTGTCCAATTGCTGTTCACTGAAAATTCAGTTTGCTTCACCAAATTAATGACTTTTTTCATGTTTAAACACCCTGTTTTGTTCATGCATGTTTCTTCTTGTTCTAATTCATTTTACACCGGTTTGCGAAAAATGGAACCATCATCACTCTAAAAAATCACCACTAGCTAAGCTATATTACTTAGTTTACAATACCTTAGCATTACCTTGGCTAAAAGTATATATGATAAATAATTTTTTGTGCTCACACTCACAAAAAGGTCTACAATTACATATTTAATGTGCAGAATCAAACAAAGCTTGTATTTTTCTCTGCCGATTAAAAATATATGAAAAAATTACATTAGTTCTGTGGCTAATAACAAGGTTACAGTATTTTTATGGGGGAAATACACAATATTTTCAGCAAACATTGATGCATGGTTACTTTTCATGCCATAAATTGAACAAAAATAAAAACATTATTATGACACTGTGCAAAAGTTTAGGCACCCTAAAAGTTCCAAGGTCTCTGACTCTTTTTACAAGGTTTCAGACCTTAATCAGCTTGTTAGATCTGCTCGTTAGCGCTGTCATTAGTAAATATCAGCTGGTGCCAATTTCAAAGCTTAACAAATACTCTTCAAACCTTGTGCACACACTTGTGGACACTCAACAACCATGGGTTACTCTAAGCAGCTGTTTAAGACTCTGAAAATGAAAGATATTGATTCCCACAATCCAGTAGAGAGGCTACAAGAAGATAGCGAAAACGTTGTCAGCTTGCAGTTTCCACAGTGAGAAATATAATTAAGATATGACAGTTCAGGGGAACTGTGGAGGTCAAGATGAGATCTGGACCAAGAAAACTCTGAGAAAACTGCTCGTATGCTGGTCAGAAAGACAAATCAAAATCCCCATGTGACTGCAAAAAACCTGAAGATTTAGCAGACTCAGAAGTGGTGGTGCATGTTTCCACAAGACCTTCATGTAAGAGTCCGCAAAAAAAACCTTTACCTGCATCCCTATTATAAAATCCTGCGTTTTGGAAACAAGTGCTGTTGACAGATGAAGTTAAAATAAAACTCTTTGGCCATAATCAGTGAATGCATGTTTGGAGGAAAAAAGGAGCAGCATTTCATGAAAAGAACACCTTGCCAACCATTAAGCATGAGGTGGATCTATCACACCTCATGCACAGGAAACATTGCATGGGTGGAG
>JBBIGC010000018.1:12664999-12676960 GCA_037576955.1 Lepidarchus adonis
TCTCTCTCTCTCTCTCTCTCTCTCTCTCTCTCTCTCTCTCTCTCTCTCTCTCTCTTTCTCTCTCTCTCTCTCTTTCAGTTGGTGGACTGTTCTAATGTCAGAGGGTTGTGGCTTTGCCATTGGTCAGCGATAGTGGACATACACAGTTCGATGGAGATTACATTTGTAATAACATCTGTATTGATGTTATTTTGCAGCATTTAAGTGTTTTGGTCTCCTCCAGTCCTTGGGAGCTTGATTGTAACCCACTGTGACACAGTAGGAAGTCAAATTAATGTACTCCATGCATGCAGGGGGAATTAAACAAGCCATGTGGAAGAATTATTTGTTTGGAAACCAGTACCAAACCTGGCTATGACCATTTTTGTGACCATGCTTTTGTGTTGTTATCTCTGCATCCATGTCATCTTGGCATTTTACCTACAGGTCATTTTGCAGGTAACGAAGGAATTTGTTTGTTGAAGGGTTTGTTATATAGATTACAAATGAATGATCTCCGTTTCTGTGTCCATGTCTGACTTAGCTTTGCCTTAGGCTCAAAGTTAAGAAAACGCAACACTAGTCAAGTGCAAGGCCTCCTGTTTCTTTTAGTTCTGTTTTTTTTGTTTTCTGCCATGAGAATTATATTTTAAACAGGAAACCATGTTTACGGCAGTGCAATCCTGTATTTATTAGCATTACTGGCTTTTTATTGCTGTCTCTGATTGGAGTGGGAATAGATCAGAGGAGTATAGATGGAGTGAAACACCCTACTCTTCAGCATAATCTGGGATAATCATTGTTTAAGATCACTCACACCATTGGGAGAACTTTTTCAATTGCAGGGAGGGGTGATTCAGCCTTAAATTATATGCCCCAGGCATAATTCAACTTCAAAACTCTGTTTAAAATTTTGGGGATCTGTAGTGATTTTCTGTGGGGGATTTTTTGTAAACAAAGCAGAGACTGAGAAACACACTCATTTATTTGTCACACTCAAACACTTTGAGTCAAACAATTTGCATCGTGACTAAATGTGACCTCTGCATTTAACCCATCACATGTGCAGCAGCGAACAGCTATTACAAGCGGAATGGTTCCTTGCTCAAGGGTACTGTAGTGGTACCTTCCCTTCACAGGGCAAGGTCCTAAAAACTAGACACTGCTTCTCACCAAAACAGTCAGGAGTGAGCAAGAACACAGTTCCCCACTTCCAGCATTTACAGTATTCAAACAAGATTCCCACATTTGGGTAATTTGCAAGCCTTACCTTGTGTGAACCACCTTTGTGATATATGTAATCAGTTGTGTAGACCAGAGTCTCCAAAATTCTACCTGTTCTCTTATCAAGTAGCAGCTGTAAATTCTCTATCTATGAGAAATTCTACCCAGTCGTTCTTATTTGATCCCTAAAACCATTCCTTTCCCCCATGTAAAAATCTGCACTCCACCCCATCACCTAATATGAAGTGAGCTGCAGACTCGTGTGCTAATAGGCAGTGAGTTATGGTCCCTCATGCCCGCGCTTGAGCGTTCAGCAGTGCTTGAGCCCCAGGTGTGGCCTGCATGCTGCGCTGGCTGTGATGAAGAGAGAAGAGGGCTTTGACATGCCTGATGGAAATGACATCTCAGACAGGCTGGATGGTAATGTGCTCCTCCTGCTTGAGCTGTAATTAAATTTACAAGACGAGCAGCTCCTTGGACGATCTGTGCTGCTCTGGGAGACGGGACCCAAATCGCTCCTCGGTGTAGACACACTGCTTTAACTAGAGCAACGAGGCCACTAGCAATGGTGTGTGTGTGTGTGTGTGTGTGTGTGTGTGTGTGCACGCACGCGCGTGCGTGCAGAGCTGCTCTTCCTCACACGCACGTTCAACCTCTTAATGAGTTTGAGATGAAATTAGCTTGCCGTCTACCTCCCCCCACCTTTACCTCACACTAACTCTTCTATTAGTGCCAATGAAGAAACCTCTGGAAAATTATGACAGACAATGGAAGGGTATTGCTCATGGCAGCTCCAGCGTGACCCGACCTCATAGGCAGTGAAACAAAATATATTGTATAGAGGTTCTTATTGCAAATCAATTTTAACAGTGGAAAAGAGTCACCTTCAAGCTTAATTCAAGCAAGCAGCATAGTCCAGCTAGCCTGACCATTGTGTTTCTACTGAAAATGAAGAATTTGAACTGAAATTTCGTCTAGTCTGGCATAGAGAAAACAGAATAGAATAGAATAGAATAGAATAGAATAGAATAGAATAGAATAGAATAGAATAGAATAGGGCAGGGAAACATCTGTTATTGTCACATAAAAAAACAGCTTGTAACTTTCTGTTTTTCTTTCCCTTGTACCATTTTAAACACGAGATGCTCTTTATGTTAAGTAATCATTTAATCAACACTGGTCCAATGGAAATAATTCAAAATGTCACTATACTTGGAAGTTATTTTTCCTTGATGTTATTAAAGCATTGATGCTTGAGCATTTATTCCTGTCAATGCCTGACAAAAGTGCAGGATTCCTTTAATAATATCATATCATCATAATACCTCTTAATATATTCCACATTAAATAATATGTTCAGATAGCAAATGTGCAATTCTGTAAAATTTTTCTTAACACTGGCATATGAACTCACTTGATTCAACTCAACTCACTCTTTTTGTTAATGTGCAGTTACCTTAAGGCAACATAGTGTATTTGATAGTAATGTTATTGCTACACAGTCTTTTATAATATTGATATCAGAGAAGAGTGCAATATGCAAATACTGTCTAATGCAAAAGTTTGTATGTTTTTGTAATTGAAAACATGTTAACACAGTCACTCTAGGACATGGAACAAAATAAACAATATTTTCTGCAATTGATTTTGAACATTGATGCATAGTTACTTTTTATGGCATACATTGAACAAAAATAAATAAATAAATAAATAAAAACATTATTATGGCACCGTGCAAATGTTTGGGCACCAAACCAAAGTCTCAGATTATTTTTAAAAGGTTTCCGACCTTAATCAGCTTGTTAGACCTGATGCATGGCAAAAGCTGTCATTAGTAGATGTAGCTGGTGCCAATTTTAAAGCTTTACAAATACTCTGACTCTTCAAACCTTGTGCATACACTTGTGGACACTCAACAACCTTGGGTTTCTCTTAGCAGCCGTGCAAGACTCTGAAAATGAAAGTTATTGATGCCCACAATGCAGGAGAAAGCTAGAAGATGATAGCAAAGTATTATCGGTGCACTGTACCACTGTGCAGTGATGCTTGCACATACAAGATCTTCATGGAAGAGTCAACAGAAGAAAACCTTACCTGCATCCCCATCATAAAATCCAACATCAGAAGTATGCAACAGAACATCTACAGAAGCCTGAAACAAGTGCTGAGGACTGATGAAGTTAGAAGAACTCTTTGGCCACAATCAACAAAGACATGTTTGGATAAAAAAATTAGCAGCATTTCATGAAAAGAACACCTTGTCAACCATTAAGCATGAGGATGGATCTCTCATGCTTCGGTGTTGTGTTGTGGTCAGTGGCACAGGAAATTATTGCACAGGTGGAGGGAAGAAGGGATTCCACTAAACACCAGCAAATTCTGGAAGCAAACATCACATCATCTGTAAAAAAGCTGAAGCTGAAGAGAGGATGAGCTTCTACAACAGAACAATGATCCTAAACAGACCTCAAAATCCACCATGGACGACCTCAAGAGACGCAAGCTGAAGTTCTTGGAATGGCCATCACAGTCTCCTGATTTAAACATTATTGACAATTTGTGGGTAGATCTTAAAAGAGCTGTGCATGCAAGACGACCAAAGAATATTACAGAACTAGAAGCATTTTGCAGGAACAATGGTAGAAAATGCAAATTAGTAATTGAAAGACTGTGATATCTGCCAGAGGAGGTGTTACTAAGGACTGATTATGTACGGTACCCAAACTTTTGCACAGTGCCACAATAAAGTTTTTATTCTTTTTTTTTTGTTCAATTTATGACATAAAAAGGAAATATGCATCAATGTTTGCTGAAAATATTGTGCATTTTTTCATGTGCTAGAGAGACTGGGTTTACATGTTTTCAATAAAAAAATTACCAAAATGTGTTATTTATCGAGGGGTGGCCAAACTTTTGCAGAAGACTCTGCCTCTAAGCAGTCACAGTTTTCTGTGTGCAGGGAGCTTTCTGACCACTCACTAGTTTAATCTGAGATATTAGTTATTTAAGATATTTAACTTCTGAACAGGATGCACCTTTTACTTTTCCATAACGGAAAGTAGCCTTCCTAATAGCACCCCTTGCCCTTTTTGGATTATGTCCTTGTCACTTCATTTATTTTTTTCTATTTGTTATTCAGGATTCATACAGCATGGGGAAATCTGCTATTTCCAGTGGGAAGATTTTGTGCAAACAAAATCTGAATTTGTTTAGATGCTTCACATTCATTTTTTCACAAAAACAAATCCTCTCACTCCACTTACAGATTTATCATAGTGAAACATGTTTGGTGTCCAACTTGTGCTTCGTTAGTCAAGACCTGCAGCAATGAGACTGTAGCAAACACTTGAAATCAGTAGTTATGCACTTATTATGTAAAAGCACATCACCTTCACATGATGTAAAATGTTCAAAATCATGTCCAAAACAGAAAGGACAGGAAGATCCCCTACTCTTCCCCCTTCAGTTTGCTGGGCTTGGTCAGCTTTGTGATGGCTTTGTGAGAACTTGGTGTCTGAAATTGCTTCATGTATTACTGAGGGTTTGAACATTTTACCGGGTTTCACTGGACTTTTCCTTTAATGCAGAGCATATATGTTGGTAATGTTTTTTGCTTACCGCTCCTAGCAATGCTCATATCACATTAGGCTGCTGTAAACTAATGAATCCCTAATTCAAATGATTTCTGTGACCTGACCAATCACAGTTCCATATTAGCGTTTATGTGGGGAGGTTTCATCAAAGTTTTGGTAAATATTTGTTAAACTATTGCATTTTAGACTATTTCACATGACTAATTCACCAGTGTAATTTTTAATGCATTGCAAAGCGCTTCAAAATCACAGTTAGAGATGCACAGTGATATCGAAATCATATTATTGTCCGCAGAGTATTATCCCAAAGAGAAGGTTAGGTTTTATTTCCTTTACTTCAATTGTAACCCAATAAAATGTTTTTAACTTCTTTATAAACCTACAAAATTCAATCTTATTCTCTACATATTGATTGTGTTTATATAATCAGTATCAGCAGAGATTAAAATCAGATATTAGTGTTGATGCTAGTATTCATATTGTTTTACCCCAGTCTTGACCTTACAGAGATCTGGTCTTTCTAAGACTTGGATGTTTTGGGGAAGAAATGTTTGGAGGTGTTTCTTATGAATAGACACATGCACACACACATGCACATATATAGACACGCACTCCATGGAAACACTTTAGAGCAAACTGACCCAGCCACACCTGGCGTTGAGGCATGTTTCACCAATATAGTCCAATCCGGTCCAGTCCTGAATTCAGTCTGGGGAGAAAAAAAAGGTTAAAAAAAGAAGAAGAAAGAGCAAACTGATGCAAAGGTAGGGGGATGAGGATATGTTTGCCTGTGGAGGAAACCGGTGAAAGTAGGCTGGCGACAGATGTGCAGGGCAGTAAAAGTGTAATTGAAATGCCAGCAGCAATGGTCTTATCTAGCTGCTACAGGAGCCTGCCTCGCCTCTGAACATCAGTTAAATGTCATTTTAGCCCTGCCTGATTCAGCCCAACCACAATCCTCTGCTTCTGGGACTGCAGCCGCTGCAGATGGGGAGGGGAATGGATGAAGGACTGTGAGAAAGTGAGGTGGAGAGAGAGGGCGAGCGAGAGAAAAAAGAGAGAAGCAGAGAGAGAAAGAGAGCTAGGAGGAGAAACAGGGAGGGAGAAGGTTGTAATAGGATTTCATCTGCACACTGTTAACTTCCACCACCTGGACTTAGTTGGTAATTTGATACGCTCCATCAATAAGAGTCATTTACAGCTTGGTTGTAGACTTTCGTATATTATTATCGTATTTATTTATTTATTTCTGTCCTTTCTCTATATGACCTCAATCAGTGTGCTAAGTTAAAGAGGCAGTAAAAATGTGCCAGCATACGTCTATGTCTGTACATGTAGAAATTGAATAAAAAGCCTTCAAGCTGAACCAGTCCTGGTTCTTATGGTTAGAGCCCAGCAAAACGTTATCAAAATGGTGAGGAAAAAATGAGTTAGAAGGTACTTAAAAATACAAGAACAACAAACAAATAGGTCCTAAACCACATCCACAAGTCTTCATCACTTTATTGAAGTACTGGAGGTGGTCTTGTTGATTAAAATGATTAAAATAAAGAAACTACATCTAGTCTCCAAAAAGAGCATGGCTTATTATCTACATGTGGGCTAATGTATGATGCGGACTTTGCTGTTGCTTCTGCTTGTAGCTGCCCACCATTCCACATGAATCAGAAATGATCAGATCCGATCAGTTTTGCAGTGCTTTCTTCTTGCTTCATCTTATCCACCAACCCCTATTCAGACCAGTTCCACACTATTAGTAGTCTTCGTACAAGAATAAAGAATCATGTTCACACATAGATAGTCGGCCAGAGTTCACAGTTTCACTGTGTTCTCAGGTCTCAGTGCCTCTTCCTATTATCTTTTTTCCACCACCATGCATGTATTATACAAATTAACGCTCCCTACTTATTAGACACGCAGTGACACAGCACAGGATACTTCTAACACTTTTGCTCATGTGGCAAGTTTGAAACGCACAAGGCACAGTAACAGCTCTACTGTACGTAAAGTGTAAAATAACCTAATGTATGGCATCAGTGTTAATTAGACTCAATTTCCCAGCAGAGGCAGAATATCTCTTGGCAAATTTCAGATCAAATGTAGTTCCTTTTAATCTTATTAAGGTCAAAGGATTTAAAATGTCTGCCAGCCTTTTTTTAACTTAAAAGCTAATGAAATGTCTTTCTTCTTCCTCATCCTTCTTCTTCTCCTGCTTCACCTCCTTCTTCTTCCCCACCACCTTCTCCTCCTTCTTCTTCTATATTGTCGTCTTCTACTTCTCCATTTTTTTCTTCTTCTTGTTTTTTCAGAGAGTGATCTTCAACATCGTGAACTTCAGTAAGACCAAGAGCCTATACAGAGATGGGATGGCCCCAGTGGTGAAGTCCACCAGTCGACCTAAGTGGTACAAACATGCATGTAACATTAACCCTTACGTACGAGTCTGTATTTTGGCCCACTCTCTAATTCTTCCAGCTCATAATTTCCTAACTTGCATATGAACATAATAGTAGTTATGGTAAAATGACCTGTCCATGCTCCACCCACAAATGTGTTCATTTGTAAAAACATTAGGACAGAGCTTTGCGGAAAACAAAGAACGCACTGTAATTAGGAATGGTGTTGGAGTGTGTTTAGGTTCACTATGTGATTTTTCTAATTTTAAAAGATTTACTCTTGTACTAATTAAAAGTTAGTACAAACCTCATTCACGCTCACAATCTAGGAAGCGAAGTTCAATGCGATGAGGGTAGACCAGTGCCACCGAGCTGTGACAATGTTCGTAGTGAAGGATTTGCATCCTTTTGCTGCAGGAAGCTTTTAGGTAGGCAGTAAAATGGGCTTTAGTACCTTTCCACAAAATGATTATTAATAATAATAATCTTTATTTATAGAGGATGCTTCTTAAAGTGCTTTACAATATACATAGTTAATATAGGTAACTGTATTAACGTATTAATTATGATCAGTTAAAAAATATTTTATACAGTTTAGGAATTGATAATGGAATTTTTAAGGAATTGGATTGATGAGAAGAATCTATAATGGCATTGACTTAATAAATTTCTTATCGATTCTCATCCCGTCTAATGATGTAATTTGTAATGAAGAACCCCAAAATAAAAGTTCAAAATAGAAGCATTTCTGGTCTAAAGCTTTGGAACGCCACTGTATTGAAAATGAGACCCACCATTTACAAGAACAGAGTTGTGTCTACATATTGCCATTAGATTGAGTGAGATTTTTTCTCCAGTGTTGTACAAAATGTGCACCAGTTAACATCTGTGTAAGGAGCTGAAACATGCAGTCTAGAGAACCCTTCAAACCTGAGACAGCTGGAGCGGTTTGCTCACGGAGAGTGGGCCAAAATACCTGTCGACAGGTGCAGAAGTCTCTTTGAGAGGCTTGATTGCAGTGATGGCCTCAAATGGTTGTGCAACAAAATACTAAGTTAGGGGTACAATAATTTTTGTCCAGGTACTTTTCATTAGTTTGTTGTTTAGAATAATTCTGTGGCACCATAATTCAAAAGCAATGTCTGATTTTCATTTGTTAATTCTCAGTAAATTGTTATGTGTTATTCCTTTTGTCAGTTTCAGGTTTTTTAGTGACCATTGTGGGTTTTTGTTCCTGTAATGGAAGGGTACCAACAATTTTGTCACAAGTTAATAGCTGATTTATAAGCCTTAATATCAGCAATAGTCTTGTAGTTTGATAAGTTTATTTACATTCATAGATAGATAGATAATTACATACATACATGCTTGCAAACTTTATTGATCCCATTGGAAGTTAAGGTTCTACATTCAGAGAGATCAACTTTTGCTTCCTGAAGCTGTAACATGATTCATGACTTTTATTTCTCACTTGAGATGAAACTGTAGAGGTGTCACACTGCTAGCATTACTGACAGCTTAATCTTTATTTCACATCGCCCTCAGAATGAGCTGATGCTTGCTACTTACCACTTATGGTTTGTCATTCAGCATATACAGTTTTATTATAGAAGTATTATAATACGCATTCAGCACTTTTTTTCTCTAATAATGTGTCTGATGTTCCTGAGGTTGGTCTGTATTGCTATGGTAGATGTCTGGTCTCCATGGCAATAGCAGCTAGATAGAAAAAGGGACCGAGAGGTGGTCATTGACTGGAGTGTCAGTGATGGTAGAGGGTTACTGATCTTTGTTCTAAATATGGACAAACCCTTTATATGATGGCCATTCACCAGCCATTATATACAGTGCATAGAGATACCATGTTCCCTTGCAGCCCTCTTTCCAGTGCTTAGTGCATCTATACCTGTTTCTGTGGCCTATGAGTTTTATATTTTTCTTCATAGAGGGATTCCGTACCTCTCTGCAAGTTTTAATGCTAATTGTTGCTTTTATCATAAACAAACCGACACAAAAGCACATAAATTTGCCTTGACAGAGGCAGCTGAAAGAAAAATGCAACCCCCAGGTTGAATATATTTTTATTTATGTATTCAGTGTCTACATGTCATAGATTAAGTTGGAAGATGGGATTGGATTGTGTCTTTGATGTGTAGTTTTCTGCATACTTCATGAATGGTTTGTTTGATCCATTTGTCTAATTTTAGGCAAGGTTTTCCCTCACTGCCTTGGCACGCTGAGATAATTGCTTTCCCGGTTATGCCCCATAGCTCGAGCACTTTTTTGGTAACTTTGAAAGACTTTCACACGCACGCATTCACTTCCTATCAGTATCTATCAGGGCGATACTTTACCATTCAGACACAGAGATGCCAGGCTGGATTTGCATGGACCATGTCGCTTGGGCAGGTGAAGCCTGTCAGGGGTAATAGGTGGGAACTGATGGATTCCGAAGGTCGGGAACGTGTGCGTACGTGTGAGGAAGAGCTCCTGACTGATGGAGGGCCGTGTGTGAGGATGTGTGTGTGTCTTCTGTTGGACATTGAGGCATACGTTATTTGTGAATTTCGGAACAGGGGTTACGTGACGGAAGTGTGCTCGCTCAACGGAAGCCTTGACATCTGTCACGAGTCGATCAAGGGCGCTCTGCCACACGGCAGACGTCTGCCACATCAGCCCTTCTGCTTCCAACCAGCCCTCCTCACGACCTAATGGAACAAGACAATTAGACAGAGATGCTGGTAGAAAACAATAGACCGCAAGACATTTCACACTCAGCCAGACATGTACTCTCTCAAGTGTGCAGAGTCAATCTCACCTCAAACTGACACAGGCAGCACAATCAAAATAGGAGTGGGCGTGGTCATTCAGATATCCGGGCTGGAGTTTCCGCTAAGAAATGTTGGTGCCAGTCACAGTGCACAGTGTCCGGAAATGATTCATTTTGCCAGACAAAAGTCCAAGGAAAATTCCAAGTATAAGCTAGGCGTGTATCAGACATTTTTCAGACTTCTTCCTTTTTACTTTTTTATTTTTTAAAGTAGCTCTTTCCTGGATATATGTTATTTAAATAAAATGTAATAACAATTCTAAGTGCCAGGTTTACCTGTTAAAGGGCTTATTTTATTTACATTTACATAATTTGGCAGACGCTCTTATCCAGAGCGATGTACATGGTGAGCAGTTGGGGGTTAGGTGCCTTCAGCCTGCTGCTCGGTTCTGAGAATCGAACCTGCAACCCTTCGGTCACAAACCCTATTACTTTCATGTGTTCATATACTTTTTAAATGTGAATATTAATATAATGATCACTTTATTAAAGATAAAGGTCAAATATATTTGAAGATAAATATAACTAATTAAATATCTTCACTGCAAATAAATTAAAACTAGTCCAAAAATATCTTAATAAAAAGTGTTCTTATAAACAATAAAACCTTAAAGCAAAATCTCACAAATATATTTTAACATATTCTTGCATAATTTACTTCAGCATTTGAAGTCAGTTAAGCCTTAAAAGTTAATGTAAACATTTCCCTGGTGCTTCAGCTTCTGCTTATGACCTACAAACCCATCTGTTTGAACAAAATCAGAGCTGGAGCGCATTGTTCCAACATCCTCTGATGCAGTATTACCACAATACTATAGTGTATACATAGTACTGTATATGACGATCAGAAACAAAGACAGACAATGCGATAATGAGGGAGAACTTTAGAAGAAAAGAACCCGACCATAGATTCAGTAGCAGCACAGTCTACAGACTTTAGCTCCATCCAGCTGGTTGGGGTGAACTAGACAGAAGGTGGTGAAAGTAAAGCTGCAAATCTTTTGGTACCTCTAGGAATTATTTGCATTAACTTTTAGGGCTTCATTTATTTCCTATATGTCAGTTAAGCATTTATTTTTAACTTTACCATTTAAGGTTATCTCACAACAGATCTGCTTAATTGATCACTGAACACTAGAAACACTAGTGTTCCAAAACTTTTGACTGCTAGCGTACCTGTCCACCATGATGGAAATGGGCAAACTTAAGGATCTATGTAACTATGACAATGGCTAGATGACTGGGTCAACACATTTCTAAAACAGCAGGTTTTGTGTGGTGTTCCTGGTTTTCAATGGTTATTATCTACCAAAAGTAGTTTAAAGAAGAAAAAAACACTGCACTGGCCACATGGACATTTGAGGCGTGTGGTGTGTGAAGTATTTCTCAAATGGTTAGATCCCACAGAATAGCCAGTCTCGCCTAAAAAGTCTGCTGAGATAGAAAGGTGTCAGAATACGCAGTGCACAGAAGCAGGTAGGTTTGGTGAAATGGTTTTGAATACAGCAAACTTTTGTACAAGGTATAAGCTGTGACATTCTAGAGCATTTATTTGATTTCCACTCACATTAAGCCCATTGTTCTATTTAATCATTGCCATTTCTTCCCAATTGACCTTCAGCCCAAAGCACCAGCATCCATTTATAGCATTTGGCCTTCAAATGAGGCATCTGCACGTGCAAGCTGACCAGTGGAGAGAGCACTTATGGGTACAGATGCCTCTCTTACAGTCATCAAACTCATCAGCCCTGCTAATCACACCTCACACTGGCCACCACTCTGCAGAACACACCCAGTACTTTACACAGGCTGTGAGCCCGAGGCATGCATGTGCACACACACACACACACAGACACACACACACAGCCACACACACACACACACACACACACACACACACACACACACACACACACACACACACACACACACACACACA
>JBBIGC010000018.1:12696438-12706746 GCA_037576955.1 Lepidarchus adonis
GTGTGTGTGTGTGTGTGTGTGTGTGTGTGTGTGTGTGTGTGTGTGTGTGTGTGTGTGAGAGAGAGAGAGAGAAAGAAAGAGATGAGAGTGAATAAATGAAGTATGAACCAGGGGGATTGCGCTGTCTTAAAACTATGGGCCCTGATTTAATTAATGTTGCCCAAACAATCAAATTTCTCTCTCATAAAGTCAGGATGATTTAGTCTCAGCGAGCAACAGTTGCCGTCCAGCCAGTGCTCCTGCTTTTATTTTCTCCCAAACACTACGGTTCTGCCAGAGGCCATTAAAAGGCTGTTTATTTTAAGCATGTCCTCTCTCCTGAAATCAGCCCCCCAACACCTAGCACTGGCTTTACGCCGAGCTAAGTGTGACTAATTGCATAATTTGGTATTTGTTTGAGCCCCAGAACAGAGGCATTGCTTAAAGGGCACATAAATTGGAAAAACAAATTTTCCTCACTTTTTTTTTTTTTGATGAAAGACCTTGATGAAGTATGTAAACATTGTTAAGGCTTCAAAGTGTGCTGCTCACTACTGAATCTGTACAGCCTGTATATAGAAATTAAGCTGTATAAACAGGCAAGCTTGAATTAATAGTTTTTGTGATGCCTCAAGAACAGTGCATTTACATATAGCCTGCTTTTCTGCCTACAGCAGCTCACCATGTTTTATGGGATAAAAAGAGACTTGACGTGGCCATGTAAAAATGAATCAGGATTTGTGTTGGTACATAAAGTCATACAAATGTCATAAGTGGAACTCAGAAAAATGATAGTATATGCCCTTTAAAGGCCTCGGTCTGTGCACTAATCACACAATCCGTTCCCATTCTGTGCTACTATTTTGGACTGACTTCTTCAGGCTAGTGCCATGACTTTTCTGCTAGTGTTTGTTTTGTGACATGGTGAAATGTGAGGTGAGGGGAGACGCAGGCGATCAGTCTGAGCCAACTGTCAGACTGTAGGACAACAGCGTGGATTATTATGGATCGGAGGAAATAGCTAATCTGAATATAGATTGGTCCCATCTGGTTTGGGTTGGCAGTGCTCATCTGTAATTCGGTAAGCAGTGAAGCATCTGGGTGCTCTAATGGAACAAAAGGCCTGGGTGCAGGGACATGGGAGAGTGAGAGACTGAGACACAGAAGGAGAGAGAGAGGCTGGTAGTGTGTGCATGCTAGACTAGAATACAAAGGACTCAGATGGTCCTCTTTGCATCTGCACCATTGGAGCCTCAGATGGTGCCCTTGTATGGACAAGGTGGAGCCTTGCAGACATACAGACACCTGAATGAAGCTAATCAGCTCTGCTGTCTCAGTGGGATGTTTTGGTGGAAAAAAATGTAATTTACACAAATTCTTCATTCCCCTTAGTTTTGCAGCTAGTTATGAGGCTAACTGCCTTGCCTCAAACCGCATGAAGCTGTATGTACAGATTGTCCTATGTGGTTTCTGACACTGGATTCCATTTATTTTTTATTTTTATAACAAGCAAAGTTGATTGCTGCTACTGCCTTTAGTTGCAGTACATAACTTAGTTTTGTTCGCCTTTCTACAGTCAGACAGCTTCAGAATCCACATATTCAAGTATATTTCTCTAGATGATTTTCTTCATGCTCCAAATTTCTAGCAAGGTTTTTCCCAGTTGCATTTGTTATGGAAAATAAATGAAAGCAGGCAAACTAGATAGCTGTTTAGAGCTGCAGGAAAATGGGCATTAAAGTTGGTATGGCTGGATTTAGTGAATATTCGTGTATAAAGACGCCAATTTAGAATATGCAGGTTACAAAGATACTCATTTCCACTTACTCAGTTCCTGCAAATTATTCAGGGTTAGCATTTCATTTTTTTTTTTGTGAAACTTGTTATTGTATGTAGTAATAATATTTCAGTTATGCGTGTTACAGTATTTCAGTTAAATATGAAAATTTAAATAGAATATCTATAATCATTCATTAGTGTGGAAAATAGCATTATAAAAAAACTAATTGGTACAATAGGTGTAGTAGTAGTAGTTGTAAGAATAATAATACTTATTATTATTATTATTATTATTATTATTATTATTATTATTATTATTATTATTATTATTATTATTATTATTATTATTATAACTGTCTCAGCATTGGCCAGATTATAGATTTTGATCCATGGAGGTACTGCAATCACCCAAGGCTGAGAGTTTAGAAAATCACAGTCAGCAAGGGTAGGAATGCATTTCCTCTCCTCCATCATCCAGCACAATACTGGTCAGCCGGGGTGTCCACTAGTTGATGTGACAGAATGTTTGAAAAGAACTAGCCTCTGACTTCATGTGAATGTCTGTGGGAAGTTGCTGGGATTGGAGATTACTAATATTGGGAAGAAGAAGAAAAACCAAAGCTTCAGTGCTAAACTGTAGAGATTTTGCATGACATTTGAACACATTTGTTTAAGGAAGTAAAATATCGTATTACTCTTTTAGCTGAACTGTCACAATAAAATTTCACATTCACACCACTAAGCATTTAATCTTGTACATTTTAAGTCTTATGTTGCACTGTTTTTTCAAAGTTTTATTGTTTCAGAAGGTTTTTTCTACATTTGTGTTCTGAGTTCTCTGTTGCTATGTTTGTCTTTAGCTGAACACTTCAGACATACTAATATCCACATACCAGCAACACATTCATCAGGATCTGTAAGAAGCTGATTGACCTGGCGTTAGACTTGCTTTGAGAGGAGCCCATTCTGCAGCCTGTGTGTTCCCCTGTGTTTCAAAGCAAACATTATTATACCTCTGTCTGAGCCACGGTTCCATGCTGAATCAGTATTACACCATTCTGACCCCTGTCCTGCTGCTGGATTACACACCCCATGGAAAGCTACAGGCCCCCTCTTAAACCATAATATTGTATTGCATTTATTTCTTTCGAGAGATTTCCCAGTGGAAATGAAAAGGAAGGGCACACAAACACAAAATAACAACCGTTTCCCTTTTCATTATTGTGTTTTCACCTGGTGAAGTATGTAGGCTTTATTTTAAGGGACAGAAGTTGCACTTTTTTGCTCTGTTTTTTAAGCTGGAAAACAACAGCTAATATAAGTATGATAAATGCTTAACAAGAGCACAAGGTGCTGTGTGTGGTGGGGGGATCAAACACAATCACATCATTGCGATTTGATCCCTTGTTTGTCTGGTCTAGCATCTACCATCTCTTCTAGTTTTCATTATCATATGGATTAAGCCCAAGGTTGCTCATAACCATTGAGAGTTTACAGAGAAGAAACAAAGTCAAGACATTTTTAGTAGATGTGGTCTTGTAATGGTTTTGTTTTTGTTTCCCTTGTGGCAGATTTTAAATAAAAATTCAATAAAAGTTCAAGCTGTAGTTGCAAATACAATGCAGGGGGTCATCGACTTACGTCATACTTGACTTATGAAAATTTATGGTTACGTCACTGGCTTTTTCTAATGCGTGTATTTACTGTCATATACGGTAGAAGAATGCAGTTGAATGCCTACTAAATGTTTTACAGTAATGCGTGAGTGCCAGTGTGTATAGTGTGTTTGAGCCTGTTGCTTGCAGGGAGGGGAGAAAGAGGGTTTGCTCTGTTTTATGCTGTTTTTGCTGTATTATTTATGTTTTATTCACTGTTTGTGTTGAATAAGAGATCATGTGGGTGGGTGAGATGGGGGAAGAGGGGTTAGTAGTGCAGTGTGTGTGCAGGGAAGGGAGAAAGAGAGGCTGTACTCTCTAATTCCCAATGCACTGTTATTACTGTGATTTTTATGTTTATTCACCGTTCATGTGGATTGGCGGGTGAGATAGGGGGTTAATAGTGTGCTGTGCTAAGGCACTGCCAGTGTGGTCTTGTCCAAATGCACCTCTCCAATGCATTTACTGCTGTGGTGTATGTTGAAGCCATTAAAAAGAGTAATTCTATCTGGAGCAATGTTTTCTAAATGCTTTACTGTAATATGAGAGCGTTCATGAATGTTGCTGGTTGTTATTAAGCACATTGCTGTTCAATAAAACCTCTGCAGCATCATTACATGCAGGAGTTCCCATTTACATCAAAATTCGTGTTACATCACACTCTGAGGAACCAAACTCTGATGTAACTTGAGGACCCCTTGTACACAGATCGACCACAGCATTTAAACCCGTGGGATTTTGTGTAGGTCCCTTTCCTGAGAACAGCTCAGATTATTGTGCAGTGTGTTCTCATTCTTTTCTATTATAACAAGCTTCATGTTTTAGGTAACAGTAGTTCTCCATTCCCTTCACACATTAGTGATCACTGGGTTTACTGGTTGTGCTTCTTTGGTTCACCTGTGGTGGGCACAAACCAATGCATTCTGGGAAACACAGTACAAGACCTGCTGTTTTGGAGGAGTCGTCTAGTCATCAGAATCTGGCTCTTGCCAATGTTGCTTAGATACTAACACTTCCAATATATCAACTTCACAAACTGACTGTTCACTTGCTGTCCAGTATATACCATACTTTGGCAGGTGCCGTTGTAATGAAATAATAAATAATACATTGAAATAGTGTTATTAATTTAATCTCTTAGATGTTTTAATTTTGTGGCAGAAACTCAGTCTATTATGATTTGTGGCAGTCTATCTGTCTCTGTCTGTCCATCCATCTATCCATCCATCCATCCATCCATCCACCCGCACAAACACCCATCCAGTCAACCATCCAATCACCTACCGGTCCGTCCGTCCGTCCATCCATCCAACTATCTGAGGCAGCCAATAGTAACCAAGGTCATTTACAGATACTGGCCTTATATGCACAGCGACAGCATGCATAGCATGGTGGCACAGTGGTTAGTTCCATGAGCTCAAAGTGGGAATGTCCTAGGTTTGACTAATCACTGGCTAGCTATAGTCGTTAACCTTTCACTGGGTGCTCTGGTTTCCTTCCACAACCCGAAGGACGAAATTGTCTATAGGTGTGAATGTGATGACCATCCATAACCTTTGCCATTTAGTTTTTTTACCCATGATTTTTTTTCTCTTTAGTAAATTATTTATGTATTTTAAACAGTGTTGCACTGCTCTTCCATGAGTCACCGCAACCTGTTTGTTGAATTCTTACAGGTGTAAATTTGTTATTCAAATTACTGCTGTTTAAATTGTGTTAAATGTTGCATAATTTAGCAAAATAAAATGTCAAAGCTGATGACAGGCATAGCGGTGAGCTTAAATAGCGAGGTGGTGGGCGTGATCTTTCCACAGACTGATGTTTAAAGAACTATACTTTGAGGTGTAATTAACAAGGTAGATGCAGTCACTGATTCTCACTAATTTAGCGAACAATACTAGCCAATTTGGCTGCGTTGATTTGGAACCTTGAATTTCGTGATGGCATGATCATGCAATCAGCTTCTGAGAAGGTGGGTAAAACAGCCTAAGGTCCCTTGGAAAAATATGCAATAGCTGAATGTTAATGCAGAATGTCTGGTCTTGTTTGGGGGCTGATAATATTTCATTATTCAGAGCAATATTTAGCACTGGCATTGAAATAGCTCCATCTCGTGTGTTGGCGAGAGGGGAGAAAGCACTGCTGATTAAGATGGATTCACCAATCCAGCAAAGACTATTACACTGGGTTTGGAGCCCATACCAACTCCGTTCTGCCTTAAACAAGAGCAGGGGGACCTCTCTCCAGCCAGCGCTGAGGTCACCCAGATGGAGTTTTAAAACTCACAGATACCATGGAAGGAAAGTAAGGTCTGTGATTAAGAAAAAAATCGAGAGGGAGAGATTCTCCTTCTTTTTTCATTTTCTTTCTGTCCTTCCTTTGTGCTGCCATATTAACAGATAGCTCAGTGTCTTTGCTAGAGGACACTGAGCCTGAGTGGAGTCCATTAAAGTGATCACTGAGCCATTGAGTGTTTGAGAGAGAGAGGGAGCACTCCATCAGAGGCCTACAGATTAACCCATTGCAGTGACTGGGTGTGTGCGGGTATGTTTTTGTGTGTGTGCTTCCAGTGCTGCAGCAGTGGTATTCAGGTAGCCTTGTGCCACCTGCTCCTTTAGTTTTGTAATGTGTTTTTCTTATGATTTGTCCCTCACAGCACATGTCTGCTCTTTCCTCCTCTCTGCTTATTATCATGAGAACATCATACCACACACAGGAGCAAACTACAGGTGTCCACAATGGCGCAATTGGTTAACCGCTCCAGGTTCCAGTGTATGAATACTGAGTAATTGCTATATGTCTTCCAATAGAATCCCCAGCCTTTAATAAAAAAATGTAAAAGGGACCGGCTGTTGTTGAGACCAGCTATTATTCGCCTCGCAGACGGTATGGTGATGGATATTTACGGCCACAAAATGTAGGCAACTACACCGGATGAACATTTCAGGATTTAATTAAATTATCAGTACATCAGTATGGTATTAATAAAGCAGTATATGGTATTACCGTAAACATGAAAAACAGGTATGGTAACGTAGTGCAGCTTCTTTGCCTGAATGTCGTTTTTGTATGTTACTGCACAGAGTTTGAATGCTAAATCGAATGACTGTTCCCATAACTCAACCTACATCGCCCTGTCGGGTTATGATTGATGTGGGGACGAAAGGACAAAGAAATTTCGTTTAGACTTTCTGCCTTCCTCGATAGCATCCGACGACAAAACATTTTTGATACAAAAAGGTACTTACCATTTGATTTCTCAGAGGATTAGCATACGGAAAGTGTGGTGGGAGATCGCCGTTTACTACAGACTACTATTGAAGACGAGTCTATTTGTCACGACATCTCTTCAAACGCGTTTATTAGAAACAGCCGTTGTTTAGAGACTGGCTATTATTAGAAGATAAACGGTATTTGGGCTTTTGTTACTATGCATCACAGAATGTCATGGAGCACAAGGCACTTTAATATGGATGTTTAGGGGAAATGAGAACATCTGATTAATCATTTATGTCAAAATGTGCTGCATCAGGCCAGATCATTGAAAAACAAGTCATTTTGAGGAAGGGCTCCTTCTGTCATTTATTGGTCAGTGAGAGGACTTAGCGCCCAAGAATCCTGGAGGAAGCATGATGTGTTCAGTCTATCCACCCCTCGACCCTCTTTTAAAACTCATCCACATCAGATATGATCTACATGCCCACTTTCACCAGCCTTCACAAACATACACACCAAAAAGGAGCTTATACATGAAAACAAATTGACCACAGTGTTATTTAGAAAGCTTTAATGAGCTGAGAGAAACATTTTGACATCAGAGCTTCAGTTTTAATAAACGTGGGAATATAGCCAGCAATTTAGGAATGTGTTTGTTTGTTTGTGTTCAATCCCCACCTCAGCCACATGTATCTTTCTATGTGGAGTTTCCTCCAGGTGCCCTGGTTTCCTCCCACTGTCCAAAGGCTTGTGGTTTAGGTTGACTGGCTGCTGTAAATTGTCCTTAAGTGTAAGTGTGTGTGAATAGTTGTCCGTGTTGCTCTGTGATGAGTTTATATTTTTGGCCATAGTGAGACCTGCCTTTTGCTCATACTCAGCTTGGATCAGCTCCAGATTCCCCATTTCTCAAACTGGATAAGTGGTTTGGACAATTAACAAGTAATGTTTTTTTTTTCTTTGTTTTTTTACTTTGTTTGTTTTATCTTTTTATTAGGATATAAGATGTATAATTACTATGTGACAGTGTAACTAAACTCCTGTAAGTAAATGCAATGTATTGTATAATATTTACTATTGCAAATGTGAATTCCTTAAAGAGCTCTAAAAGGAAAAACTGGCCCTTTATAAATGAGTACAAGTTTTTTTCTTAAAGCACATCCACTCTAAACAATCCACATATGACAATTACATTGCAAAACCCACCTATTTTGACTTAAGTTTAGTGCAGTAAGAAAAAGTATTTGAACTTTTTGGAATTTCATGTTTTTCTGCATTAATTTGTCATAAAATATGTCTTTATTTACAACGACCACAAACAACTCAGATTGCTAGTGGAAAAGTACTGTATGTGAACCCTTTGAATTAAAAATTAACAACCAGGCGCTTCCTGTAGCTGAGGTTCAGACCTGCAAATTGTTCAGGAAGAATTCTTAGTTCTGTCATATTTTTATACGTCTCATGTGTCTCTCCAAGTAATTCCATAGCATCTCTGTTGGGTTGAGGTCTGGACTCTGACTTGGCTGCACCAAAAGGTGGATCTTGTTTTTTTCTGAAACCATTCTTTTGTGGACTTGCTGCTGGTTTTGGGTCATCTTGAAGACTTTTTGATACATTTAGGGATTTATCTTCCCCTCAATGATGCTGGCCAGGCCCTGATGTAGCAAAGCAACCCAAATTGTGATGTTTCCTCCACCATACTTTATGGTTGGGATGATGTTTTCATGATGATATGCAGTGATCTTTTTAACACCAGATGTAGTGCTGGGTGTTCTTTACAAATAGTTCAGTTTTAATTTCTTAGTATCTTTGGCTGTTGCTTGGGGTTGTTTCTTTATCTCATAAGCATGTATTTGTTGTGCTCTTAGGGTCATTCTAACTGGGCTTCCACTTCTTGGTACAGTACCCACAGTCCCAGAGTGTCTCCATTTGTAGATCTTATTAGACTGGTGAATTTCTAAAGTATTTGATATCACTTTGTAACCCTTTTTAGCTTTATGTAAATCAACAATCCTTGATTGTAGATCCTCTGAAAGCTCTTTTTGGCCTAGCCATTGCTTACATAAGCGTATTCTTCTTGTGTGCAGCAAATTCAAAATATTTGAGTGTTTTTTATCAATGGTCTGACCATCTAAACACATTTTCTTAACAAGCCCCAAGGTTTGTTAGCACCTGTCTC
The DNA here is from genome assembly GCA_037576955.1 of Lepidarchus adonis. Lineage (NCBI taxonomy): Eukaryota > Metazoa > Chordata > Actinopteri > Characiformes > Lepidarchidae > Lepidarchus > Lepidarchus adonis. The sequence goes on from JBBIGC010000018.1 coordinate 12,705,244, forward strand.
CAGTTAGCTAACTCAGGGGTTCACATACTTATTCCACTAGTAATATGAGTTGTTTATGGTCATTCTCAAGAAAGATATCTAATCTGAAATAGTTTAGCTCCTTCCATTTATTTTAAAGTTAAGAAACATTGCAGCCTCGGTTGCTTTTTAATTTATACGAGCCAATCAGAAAATAACTCATTTATATGCACTTCTGTTTTAAAAGTACAGTAACAAAAGCAGCCTGTTTAAATGTAAAGGGTCAAAAGAAGATAGAAAATGGTCATGTACAACTGAATTATGACATTATAAATAGACGTCATATGTAGAATATGTGCCATTTCATGTGAGCACCTTTCTAGGGATGTATTATTCAGAACATTTTAATAACTACTCATTAGCTAGAACCAAAAACAATGAGGAAAAAAGTTCTTATCTACATCTTGAAAGCTAACATGTTGGCAGTAAACCAAATATCCATTTATTAACTCAATCCAGATACTTAATATGAAAATAAGTCTTAATACGCATTCATAGAGCGAGCACATAAATGTTTTATTTCTATGAAATCTACCTGTTCCCTGCCTCAGTTACCCTCACATACACACTCATAAACTCACTCGCTCAGTGTCTCTCTGTATTTAATGATGAGTGATTACTCTGGCTCTTCAGCATCACTGTAATGTATTTGAAGGGTTGATGGGGTGGGGGGTGGGGGGTTGAGAGGGTGATTAGTGATGTTCATTGCACACTAATTCTCTTTGATATCCACCATGAAAGGCACTTGTCTTTTATCTCTTAAATGTGTTGTTTTGTTATGGAGATGCCAATACGAGTTGTTCTCAAAGAATGTCGATTTGTTTGAAGCCTCGACGCATTGAGATTTGGGGAAGTAAATAGTGTATGATTTAGATATAGATCTATTTAGCCCAGCGTGGTCTGGTGTACACTCCGGAACTGTGAGTTTTAATGGCTTCTGACTGATGTAAACAAAGATACAATAACAAACACACTTTTATCCACGTTTAATCCCCACTTATACTGTAGTTGCATTGAAATGAAGTACAGCTGAACCTGTTAGAACCTTTCTTCAGAATATTTTTGAGTGAAACCTCTGCCCTCATATACAGATATTTTTATTTTATTATATTTTTGTAGTTTTTGTAATCTGAATTGTAGGCCACTAAGAGTAGAACATTTTTTGCAAAATAAAAGTTTTGCAATGAAAATGTTTTTGTATGAAAATCTAAATGTCTACATGCACTTGATATTTGATGTCAGGAATGAAGTTTGTGTATCTGACACTGACATGGAAATATGTGAAAATATCTTAAATATAGAAAATGTATTTAATATATAAATCTTAATACATTACAATAATTTAAATATTGCAATGAAGTGTCTTAAAACAGAGGAATACAAGATATATTGAGTTACTGCATTTACCGAGTGTGTGTGTGTGTGTGTGTGTGTGTGTGTGTGTGTGTGTGTGTGTGTGTGTGTGTGTGTGTGTGTGCGAGAGAG
>JBBIGC010000018.1:12823762-12858096 GCA_037576955.1 Lepidarchus adonis
CCCCCCTTCATGTTTACACTGTATATTTTTGCAACTGCTCTCTCTCTGTCAGTTGTGCAGGACGTCTCAGGGCAGCTCCCGTTAGTAATTGATGGCGCTCTGCAGTGGCCTGTTTTGGGGCCACTGTTCATTTCATGGGCTATCACTTTTTTTATTACTTTGCTGATGCCTTCACGGCCAATTAATTATTCATGATGCACTAATTAAGGGACAAAATAAAGTAACGCAGTTAAGATCGGGTGTCCCTGTCTGCTAAGTTGTTTATCAATATAAGATGAAGGCGCCAAATAGCTCCATCCTTGATTGACCCTGACTGCCTGTGCTCCCCGAACATGCTGGACTCTTTACTTTAAAACATATTTCTAATGTTCTCTAAATGATCCGGCTGTCCCCTCTGTACTTCACACAGTCTGGCAGAGGCAGCAGGCGTTGAGCGTGCCAGACATTTGGCTCCATACTAAGCCAGCCATCACACTCGCTCGCGCACACACCCGCACAGCCAATCACTTGTACACACACCTGTGCAAGCGTCTGTCCGTCTCCCAGATTGGCACAGGTGCTGTGTTTTGATTGGCCGCGTGCTAATGGCTAATATGTTCTCAGCTAATGTGTGTGTCGTAGCTCTTCATATCCATCTCTCTCCATAATCATCCTCATCACCATCATCATCCTCATCTGGCAACCTGGAGGTGCCACCGCCTCACCCAACACCCTGACGCTTTCCCATTCCAGTCACAGAGCAGCCACCTCCCTCTCTGGAGTCCGGCTCCATCAGCCACATCATTACAGAGATTATTCCATGTCTTTTATTTAATGATGGCTAATGTATCACCAATAAAGATGAATGAGGGGAGCTGGGAGGCTCTAATTGGAGGGACATGATGTCTGACTCCATGTCGGCCACCATTTCTACAGTGCCGAAAGCTTTTGGAGTCGCCATCGTGTGCCTTGGTGCTCGAAGTGCTGCATGAAAACATATTGTATCATCTTTACACTTTATGGCCTTCGTAGGTGGTCGGGTGCCTGAATCAATGGGTGAAGCTGGGAATATAAGATTAAGATATTTTCCCATATCAAAAAACTAATTTTTTCAATAACAACAATGGTGTTGTAGTACGTCAACACCAGTAAAGTTTGTCAAAACCATTAAAAATGATTCCCTAAGTCCCTACAGTACACCAATGGAAATTAAGCTACCAAACAGCCTGTTTCGAAATCATTCTTTTTGTGATGTCACAAAAATAATTTCATTTGCCTGGAGCTGTTCAGCACGAACTATTAATACTAAAGTTGGCTGGTTGCTTTTCGCTAAATGCACAATAACTCAAGCAGCTTGTTTAATCCTAAGGAATAAAGAGAGGTTGGAAAATTAACTAATTATCAGTTAAATACAATAATTTTGGTGAAAAGAAATTTGAACTGATGAGACCTGTGCTGAATATCAGTCATGTAAATAAAATGGAATGTTTTATAGAGACATGGAAGCACACTTTAAAATAAGGGTTCTTCATAGGTGCTTTAGTATGGGCTGGGAATCAAGCACCGGCTCTTGAAAACCTCTTGACAATGTTTTTATTAAGCATGAAAATGGTTCCAAGTCAGGAGAACGTTTGGAACTGTTTTGAACCATTTTCCGGTAAGACTGCAGGTTAAATTGTCTTTAAACTCTGGACTTCCTGGACAGATGCATTTTGGGAACTTCTTTCTGACCTTCACTATGCTGTGGGCTAGTTCACTACATCAGCTGAGGCTATTCTGATTAAAATGACCCTTTAAATACAGAGGAGAAGTGCTACACCACATTCTGACAGATTGCTACCAAAATACTCTTCATGGTATCTGTTACCCATAATTCTTTGTGCACATATTTCACTGCAAAAAAGCTGGCAGACCCTGGCAGATAAAAACAGTTACAAACACATTGTTTAAACGGCCAGTGTGTAAACTCAGCGCAGGCAATGTAACAGACCTGCTTTCCGTGAGATAACACTGAATTACATTTTGAAGGAATAGTTTGGTAAAGACTACTCCCTAAAGATCAATTTAAGCAAAAGGGAGTTGTGAGTATGAAGAATTAAAGCATTCCTTCTCAAATTATGGGGCGGGGTGTGGTGCAATGCAAGGGGGTGTGGGAGCCCAGCTTTTTTGGCAAATTAGAATAAAGTGTAATTGCACATCCACTACAGTAGGGGGCAGGGTTTTTTGCACCGAGCATGTGCACACACAGCACAGAGCAGGAGATATGAAGTGCACTAAAAAAAATAAAAAATAAACATAAAATCAAATGGTTCAAGACGGGGGTAATCATAATAATAATAATAAAAGATAATAATTGAGAAGCACTGCTTGGTATCTTTAACAAAATGAAGACTTTGGTCCTGGAGAGCTGGTGTTCAGTGTAGTTTAGTAGTTCGCCTCCTCCAACATTTTCACTAAACCTGGCAATTAACATGACTGACCACTCTGTTCCCAGAGATTTATTAATAAAGTCTATTTGAAACAACTAAAACAATCACTAGTTTAGAAAGAATATCTTAGATTCCCCCTTTTGTAGAGCAAAACTGCACTGACACTCCAGGCACCAGAATTACAATGCTGTTTGCCAAACTGTCAGGACAGGACAAAAAAAAAACAGGTATGGTTGAGCAGGTGAACTGGACACCGGCCCTCCTCGACTGGATAAGCCCACCACTTTTTAAAGGAACCTTTACATAATGTAATTAAAGGGTCAATTAGAACTTTCTGAAGGTCCTTTAACATCTCAAACATCAATCACACACACAAACTGCACCACAAGGAAATGTGACCTATGCACTGAACCCATCCACACGTCCAACCACTAGTCCACCACTGCCCTTATGAAAACGGTTCTCCAAAAACACAGACAAAGGTTTCTAAACTAAAATGTATTTTTCTATAGCATCATACAGAAAAACCCTAATGGCACCTTTATAAAGTGTGCAAACAACATTACCTGCACAGTACCAGCCTTAACACATCATTCACAATTCTTTATTCACACACAGTATGTTCTTAATCAAGTTTCCACTGGTGGCCTTGGTAGACTGTTTAGTTATGTATAATACGAATCCATCATAGGACAGTCATGCCTGTGAATCTCTGCTGCTCTCTAGCTAATAGCAAATTTTTTCAAAAGGGAAAAAAAATAAAATGAAGGTTCTCAAATGGTTTCTGGCTTGGAGTTTGGATGGTTAAAGAACCATCCATCAAAAAGAAGTGATTACTATGGTGTTCTACAGAATCACTTTTGACACCATTATGTTTGATTATGTATCTGACTTAACTCTATTTAATCTGAATTCTGGAAAAGCCAGAACTATTTGGTTTGGGTACCACAAATAATATTTGTTCATTTAAAATATTAGATTAATATAAAAATGTGATGCAATGGGATCATGATCTTAAATTAAGGTTATATCTTTACTATATTTTAAATGTTTTTGGGTTAGAGTTTTTTCAGAGCACATGTCTAAGCTGCCCAGTCTGAAGACACATTGCACCATCCTTACTAAGACAAAAAAAAAGTTTTTCCGGTGTCCAGACTTCTAAGTCTCTCTCCTGGGCTTGTGACTCAAAATGGACACTGGAACGCATCAGCAGTGGGATCTTGGTAGTCTTATTGGAGCAGACTCGGCCCGTAGGACAAGCCAGCCATTGAGGGGCAGATTAGATTAAGAGTAATCCTCCCACTGTGTTCTGGGCCATGTCTGTTCAAACTCCAGTCACTCAGTACATCAGTCACACTGTTCCGCCTGGCAACACTGCCCAGGGCACCCACCAGCCCAGCCTGCTCCACTCTCTCCATCAGCCCACAGCCACAGCTGAGGAGAATTTAGCAAGATGCTTCTCTTTGCTCAGAAAAATTGAGCCAGTGCTTGGGGTTCTGGGAATTGACACAAGCTTTTCAATCCCACTGAAGGATTTCTTTTTTCAGGCTTTGCCTTCATTACTGGTGATAACACCACACGGGCATTGTGGCTTGCAGGCTAAAACAAAATAGAGGGTTTTTAGACAAAAACCCTATTGCAAACCCTATTTATGTTATACATTTGTACACACCTCTTCTGAAGTGCTGCAGAATTGCCCTCTACACTTCTGGAAAGACTTTACAAATGATGTTGGGACGCCGTTGTAAAAATTTGATTGTATTCAGCCATGAGAGCATTAGTGAAGTTGGGTACTGATCTTTGATGATTAGTTGTGGAACACAAACACCATTTCAACTTATGCCATATGTTCTGGATGGACTGCCAACACAGTTTCACCACCTCCAATGCTGGAGGACAGTATACCCCTCTGGGGAAACAGGTTCTTTGCTAGATAAATGTTTTCCCTGTTTTATACACACATATTTCAACCCAGCAAAGTCTTACTAATTAGCGGATTAGTTGGATCAGATATAGATCTTCCATACTTCCATAGAGGAACCACATTTGCTTCCCTAAAGAACCTTTTAATTGTTATTAAAATAACTGCTCAGCATTACTCAGTTGTGTGGGCACAATTGAAATGAGCCTTAAAGTTGAATTCTAACTAGATGGCCTGTCTGGATACTTTAGGATATGTGGCGTGTAACAAATGTAGCAATAGTTCTTGACGTAAAATGTATTGTTAGCTGTGCTTTTTGTCAGATGTTCTTTGGGAATGGCATCCGTTGTGGTCATACAAAGTCACTTCGTAGTCAATCTGAGTCAAACAATGACATAAAAAAGGATGGTGAAAAGGAAGTAGCATCCAAAGTTCTGCCTCACTTGCTTTTCAATTACGGCAGACGGAGCAGAACGGAATTGTTAGTGCCATTTATCGAATGCGCTTCTCTCCGTATTAAAGTGCAAGTCAAGAAATCCATCTCCTTGTACAACAACCTGTCTGTTTTTACAACAACAAAGAGATCTCTTTCTTGTCAGATAGCCTATGTCAGTTCATTAGAAACAAGGAAAGGAGAAAACGAGGGAAGAAAGACACCCTGACAAAGACACACTCCTCCGCATGCATGCCATCAGCACCGGCAGTCATCCTGAAGAATGCCTCTTGCCTCTGCGTATTCAGCTGGTGCAGAACAAAAGCAATAGCTGAATGAATCGATTATGATAATGATTGGTTGGTGTGAAGAGCTTCATTCCCCCACTGAATGAAAGTGAGATGATGGATTATTGAAAAAGCATTAAGGGAGATCTTTATGCATCGCTAGTTCCCTTCTTTCCCCAACATGGAGAGCTGCATTGTTCTTTTGGCTCAGTCTGCTCTTTTTATCTTCTGACTGTAAACCTCACATCGGTATTTTAAGTTCAACTTAATGGTTTACAATGACAAGGCATCATAAAAATGACCAATCCTTTTTTTATGTGTTATTTTGAATTGGGTTTGAATTCCTGTCTCATTGTTGCATGGTCCAGCAGGCTTAAGGAAAATGATTTCTTCAGTTCATAATGAGCATTAATATAATCCTGCAATAAATGAAAGACGGTGTTATTGTAATCACTTTATCATTACATTTAATAAATTACTCCATTACATATTTCACAGCACTAATTATAAATGCATATCCACTTCTTCTACCATTTTAAACGGTACACAGATGTGTAGAGCTTTATGGAAATGTTAGCTTGGAGGACTGATCGTGTGCAGAGATTGGTAGTAATTAGTGACATTTATCCAGTTACAAGAACTCAAGTATGATTTTGACAGATTTATTTTTGATGATTTGTATTTCACTAATATGGAATGTAGTAGTGAGTTCATTTTCTAAAGACCTTGAATTCTCAACTTGTGAGCCTTGGACCAGTATTGGGCTCTGGTAGTACTGCTAGTGTTCAGAATCCAATCAAGGCTTTCATTACTGGTGTTAACATCACATAAGCTTCATGGTTTGTAGGCTAGTTTTTATAACCAACAACTAATACAGAATAGTCAATACAATGTCTGTTTTTATATACCCTATATAACCAATACATTTATAGACAGTTCTTTCTGGAGTGCTGCAGTAACAACCCTTACACTTTTGGAAAGGTTTTACACTAGATGTTGTTGCATTTGGCCAGTGAAGTTGGGTTCTGATGTTTGATTATTAGTTCTGGATCTCCAACCCTTAGAAGACTGATCATGTGCAGAGGAGGGTAGTAACTGTAGTGACATCAACCCAGTTACAAGAACTTGTTCTTGGTGACTTTTCTCATCCTGTGAGCATTTATATTGTACTCTAAAGACCAATGGCCAACAATTGCTATTTTTTCTTTTTTTTTCCAATGCACATAGTTGAAGGCTGTACACAGAACAAAGGCAGCTCATGTACACATGCGTACAGATTTCTGAGCTTTTGATATTATGGTTGATACTTTATCAGAAAAAGTGATAGCTTTGTTTTTTAAGGCAATAATGACAGTTGAAAAAGCTCATTTTGCAAGATCCCAAATTAATTTTTGTAGTGAGATCATTATACTGTTATTTGAGGAAAGAAATGTTTATTGTGTCATAATGTCATAAATAAGTGGAGATACAGAACAAATAAAACTGTCAGAGTCACTGTCAGAGTAAATATAAGATAAATATCCATGACCCTTTAAAGATTCAGTACCTCAGTATATTTAGTTTGACATACTTGTGCGGTTGCCTAGTGGTTAGGACTTTGCCCCTGAGATCAGCAGGTCGCATGTTCAATTCCCAGCCCGGGCACCACTGAGGAACCCTTGAGCAAGGTACCGTCCCCACTTCACTTGCTGTTGATAGCTGCCTGCTGCTCCACGTGTGCACATGTGATGGGTTAAATGTAGAGGACAATTTTTTTGTTGTGCACTGTGTGCTGTGGTGTGTTCACAATGACAAATAATCACTTTCACTTTTCACTTCACTACTTTGCAAAAGTAATTTGTGCGTTTATTTTGCCTTTATCTCAGCAGTGACTGTCGTTCTGTCAGCAAGACACAAGTTATCATTAGAATAAATGTAAACAAACAAAAAAGCTGTAAAAATAAATAAATAAATAAATAAAAACATTTGTGTGTAAAAAGTCGTTTATATATGTTGGGAGCTGTTAGAATACCACAGGTTTGGTGATTCCCCCTCAGTGCCTCCAGCCATTGCATGAGTGTGTGAAACTCTCTTAACAGCATCACTTGTTTTAACCACTGATTGAGCCCAAACCAGGAATTTGATGGTTCCTACAAGTCCAGGCTTCCATGAGGAATGTACAGCTTGTATTACAGGGTAAATTTGCTGTTCCCTCAAAATAATCAACACACAGCCATTAATGTCTAAATGGATGGCAACAAAAATGAGTACACCTTTAAATTAAAATGTCCAAATTGTGCTCAATTAGCCATTTTCCCTCCCCAGTGTCATGTGACTCAATGTCTCGGGGGTGAATGCATTTTTGAGTTCATTTTTGGTGTTATCGCTCTCACACTCTATCATACTGGTCACTGAAGCCCGCTGCTCCATGTGCACCACAATGCATTTCATTGTGGCGCACTGTCTGCTGTGGTGTGTTCACAGTGACAAATAATCACTTTCACTTCACTTAAAATGGCACCCTTAATGACAAAGGACTCTGAGGATCTGAAACAAAGAATTGTAGCTCTTCATAAAGATGGCCTAGACTATAAGAAGATTGTAAACACCCTGAAATTGAGCTGCAGCACAGTGGCCAAGACCATACTGGAGTTTAACAGAACACTCAGAACAGGCCTGGCCATGGTTGACCAAAGAAATTGAGTGCACATGCTCAGCGTCATATCCAGATGTTGTCTTTTGAAAATAGACATTTGAGTGCTGCCAGGATTGCTGCAGAGGTTGTAGGGATGGAGGGGTCAGCCTGTCAATGCTCAGACCATACACGGCACACTGTACCAAAATGGTCTGCATGGCTGTTGTCCCAGAAGAAAGTGCCTTGAAACAAATAGCTGAAGATGAACAGACTAAGGATAAAGATTACTGGAACCATGTCCTGTGTTCTGATGAGACCAAGATAAATTATTTGGTTCCGATGGTGTCAAGCGCATGTGGCGGCAACCAGATGAGGAGTACAAAGACAAGTGTGTCTTGCCTACAGTCTAGTATGGTGGTGGGAGTGTTATGGTTTGGGGCTACATGAGTGCTGCCAGCACTGGAAAGCTACAGTTCATTGAAGGAACCATGAATTTCAACATGTACTGTGACACACTGAAGCAGAGCATGATCCCCTCCCTTCGGAAACTGGGCTACAGGTCCAACATAACAACCCCAAATACACTTCCAAGATGACCACTTCCTTGCTAAAGAAACTGAGGGTAAAGGTGCTGGACTGGCTAAGCTTGTCTCCAGACCTAAAGCCTATTGAGCATCTGTGGGGCATCCTCAAATAGAAGTTGGAGGAGCACAAGGTTTCTTAACATCCTCCAGCTCCGTGATGTCGTCCTGTAGAAGTGGAAGAGAATTCCAGTGGCAACCAGAGAAGTCCAAGAGCGTTATAGCAGTGCTGGAAAGTAATGGTGGCCACACAAAATATTGACACTTTGTGCACAATTTGGACATTTTCACTTATTTTGAGGGGACTGCAAATTTACAATGTTATACACGGACTGCTTTACTTTGTATTAGTGCCATCTTCAGTGTTGTCCCATTAAATGATATAAAAAGGTAGAGGAGCACAAGGTCTCTAACATCTACCAGCTCTGTGTTGAGAGTGGAAGAGGATTCCAGTGGTAAAATGTGAAGCTCTAGTGAACTCCATGCCCAAGAGAGTTAAGGCAGTGCTGGAAAATAATGGTGGCCACACAAAATATTGACACTTTGGGTACAAATTGGACATTTTCACTTAGGGATGTACTCACTTTTGTTGCTATCTGTTTAGCTCATAGCTAAGCGTTGAGTTATTTTGAGGGGACAGCAATTTTACACTGTTATACAAGCTGTACACTGACTACTTTACATTGTATCAAAGTGTCATATCTTCAGTGTTGTCCTGTGAAAAGATACAATAAAATGTTTACAAAAAAATGTTAGGGGTGTACTCACTTTTGTGAGATACTATATATATTTCCCATGATAATAAAAGCATTAAAAACAACAAAAAAACATAGTAATGGACTAACTTCCTGTGCTGATAGATTCCAGAGTGTTTGGTTGCATTTCTTTTTAACTCAATAGTTGGTTGGAAAATATTTCAGTTCTAGACATTATACAATAAACACAAAATTGTTGCAAGTGAAGCTGTTTAATATAATACTCTCTTAACTGCACTTATCAAGAAATGAAACACATGACTTGTGCAAAATGCAGCATTGTGGATCCTAGACATACAAGGGTAATTACATGGTTATGCCTCTTGCTGCCTTTTTTTTGTTTTTACTCAGCTTTTGCGACATAAAAACAAAATTTGCGTGGGAACTAGTTGACGGAGTGGAGCGGACAAATACACTCATCGTCATGTGACGCTACACAAGGCAGATGGCTTTGTGCGATTCACTCTCTTTCATTTTTATTGTCTGTTTGGAACCTTCATTGTTGGGAACTTCATGGCTCACAAGCCTATAGCAGACTACAGTCAGGAACTGTTTCATTACTGCTATGTATATGATCTATGTGTTTAATTTACCCGTGCTATTGCTGTTTGTGAACTACGACTCCCAGAAATCAACTTTCCAACTCTTTTTTGCCCCTATTACCCACCTGTTATTCCGTACCAGACACTATGTAGACCACAATGCATTGCTCCCCATGAAACACACCACATCCCACAACAAACGCCTATGAGAGAGACATATGTTAACTATGTGTGATACTCGTTCATTTCCAATGAATACAGTCTTATGCAAAAGTTTGGGCATCTCTTGATAAATAACAAATAACAGATTTTGTAATTGAAAAGATGTTAACACAGTCTCTCTAGGACATGGAAAAAATACACAATATTTTCAGCAAACATTGATGCATAGTTACCTTTTATGCCAGAAATTGAACAAAAATAAAAACATTATTATGGCACTGTGCAAACGTTTGGGCACCCTAAGAATTCCAAAGTCTCTGATTTTTCAGACCTTAATCAGCTCGTTAGATCTGATGCATGACAACAGCTGTCATTAGTAAACATCAGCTGGTGCCAATTTCAAAGTTTTTACAAATACTCTGACTCTTCAAACCTTGAGCACACTTGCGGACACTCAACAACCATGGGTTCCTCTAAGCAGCTGTGTAAGACTTTGAAAAGGAAAGTTATTGATGCACACTGCACACACAATGCAGGAGAAGGCTATAAGAAGATAGTAAAGCATTGTCAGCTTGCAGTTTCCACAGTGAGAAATGTAATTAAGAGATGGCAGTTCAGGGGAACTATGGAGGTCAAGATTAGATTGGAAGACCAAGAAAACTCTCAGAGAGGACTGCTCATATGCTGGTCAGAAAGACAAATTGAAATCCCTATTTCACTGCATTTAACAGACTCAGGAGTGGTGTTGCACCATTCCACAAGACCTTCATGGAAGAGTCAGCAGAAAAAACGTCAGAAGTATGCAACATAGCATCTACAGAAGCCTGTTGCCTTTTGGAAACAAGTGCTGTTGACTGATGAAGTTAAAATAAAACTCTTTGGCCACAATCAGCAAAGACATGTTTGGAGAAAAAAGTAGCAGCATTTCATGAAAAGAACACCTTGCCAACCATTAAGCATGGGGGTGGATCTATCAAGCTTTGGGGTTGTGTTGCAGCCAGTGGTACAGGAAACATTGCACAGGTGCAGGGAAGGATGGATCCCACTAAATACCAGCAAATTCTGGAAGCAAACACACCATCTGTAAAAAAGAAAAAAGAAAAAAGCTGAAGTTGAAAAAAGGATGGCCTCTGCAAGGATGAATGGGAGAAAGACAAGATCTGAAAGACTGGCTATAACAAGCATACTGATTATGTAGGGTGCCCAAACTTTTGCACAGTGCTTTAATAATGTTTTTAGTTTTGTTTAATTTATGACATAAAAAGTAACTATGTATTAATGTTTGCTGAAAAATATTGTGTATTTTTTCCATGTCCTATAGAGACTGTGTTAACATCTTTTCAATTACAAAATCACCCAAATCCGTTCATCAAGTGTTGCCCAAACTTTTGAATAAGACTGTATATGGCATCATTACATGCATGAATTCCGACTTACGGCGAAGCCAGTGTTACGTCCAGTTGGGAAGAACGGAACCCCGACGTAACTCGATTTCCCCGTATAAGAATGTGTTTATGAGCTCAGATTTGTGCTGTTTCGCAAAATCCTCTATTTTATTTCATAAATATATAGACCTATGTATAATTTGATCTGTCACTTTTCAATATAGTTTTATTCATTTGTTTTATTTCAATAAAACATATAACTTTAAAGTGTCGTTTATTCTTGAGCTGCTGAACAATGCATTAATAAACTGAGCCTCTTCGATGGCCTTCCTAATTTCACATTTGATTAGTACAGTCTAAGTGACAAGAGGGGGGTGCTGTGGACCAGGCAGGAATAGTCGATCTCAGAGCCATTTCCCTTTGTGTTTATATTTTTAATTCTTTTAGAGGGAAACTGGCAACCACATCCAAAGTGCTGGACCAAAGAGAAATAATGTATGCTTTTGTGCGGTTCTTTGAGGACGACATGTGCTATGCGTTACCGGTATCCAATGTGAAAGATTTCAGACCTCGGCACAAAACAGATTTTGATCATCAGAAGGTGTATCTGGTTGTCAGAAGTGAGGAGAATGGTACAGGCCAGCCAGGCAAGGCGCAGATCCTCGCGCTCGCAGGTGAGTTGTCTGGTCGCATGGGTCTTTTCTTCATTATTTATTCCATTTCCCACACCTCTGATCTTTCCTGCGTTCACTAATCAGAAAGGGCATTTATTGAGCCGCCCCACGGAAATCTCATGGCACTGTCGTGTGGTGATAACGCTTCACGGTTTGAGCAAGGTAACCGTGCGCGATTCGCCACTTCTGCTCGCTCACTTGTTTATGTCGAGGGCGCGCGCGTTTACCTTGCTAGCTCGAGCATTAGCCCGCGGGGAAGCTAAGACAAATGTGCGTCGCTTTGCTTTTAACGCGGATTGTGTTTTCGACAGTGTCCAAGGTAGGCAGCTTTCGGAACGGCGAAAGAAAGGTAACTTTTATTCCGGTAAATGGAGAAATCTGCACCCGAGGCAGCTGAGCTAGGTGTTTCGTAAGTTAGCAGGCTAAAGGTGCTAGGTGTATAGCTAGCATACATGCTAACGCTTGCCACACAGATATGTGACATGTTGGAGCGAACGTGAGAGTTGTGTTGTTGAACTTTCAGCGAGTGACTTGCGCTCCTTTTGTTCAGTATTTACACGCCTAGTTTAAAGGGCTGCCTCTTTCAGTGCTTGTCGCATTTGTCCCAGCAAATAGAAACAAAGTGCTGTAGAAACTGGGCAGGTTGACTGGCAGGAATATGCCAAGCTATGCCACCCGGTCACTGGCAGTCCATTTCTGCTGGGACTTGGAGGCTACTTAGCTAGATTACTAATCCTCATATGTTGCTTAGCCCCGTTGTTACAGAACCAAAGTCTGATCTTGTTAGCAATAAGTCTGTAAGGTGAGGTAAGTTTTGTTTGTACAGTTAGCTGAACCCTGAGTTGGGGAAAACTAGAGTAGGGAAGCCCATACCTGAGTTAAATTATTGATATTTAAGGGATGTAATGGCTGAAGAAATAAACATATCTTTACAGTAAGAGCATGGCTATAAGAAAAATGACAGAAACTTGTTTTTTTAGTACTCACAGCTTCTCTCTGCACAGGATCTGAAATTTAAAAGCTAAATTTTCCTTTCGATCTTCCATATGAACAAGGAATTCGTTGCGACAAGTTGATAATTATAGTACAACCAAGTAAGAGTATTACTAAAAGTATTATTAAATATACCCATGTAAGTATGAATTGATCAGATTTGTATGTGTACATTGATCTAGTCCACATTTGGTTGAATGTACTTTCCCGCAGTTGTTCTAGTGGGTCAGAGCACAATACACAAAGTGCAAGGAATTCAAAATTTTACTACATTATTGTTATCTTGGTAATGGCAGTGCTGGCGTATTCTTATTAAAAAAATTTTTGAATCTCTATTATATCAGGTGTACGCAATGCAGAATGTAAGTTCGCCACTGACATTTTCTTGTTTCTTTTCCAGATAGCATTGAGGAATTTGAGAACAGTATTATGCAAAAGAAGATGAAAATTCCTAAAATGTCTACTAGGAATGCAGGACATGCAGTAGAAAACCACTTTGGCGAGGAGAGAATGCCCCTCAGACATAAAAAGGTACAGTGCACCTCCTGTACAAGACTGACTTTATTTCTTTTTAATGCTGTCATGTATGCTCGTGTAGTGCACTGCAGACTGTTTTTGTGCCAGCAGGCTGGATTAATTTGAATTCATGCACAAATCAGGATTGGCTTAACATGGATTTTGCACTGATATTAAGAATGTGTTGAGGGGAAAATGGAGTACTTTTCGTTTTAGACCAGGGGAGAACTGTTCTGACAGTTGGTTGTTACTTTCAGGGCACACATTTTATTGTTATATTATCAGTCACAATGGAGAGAGCTATGCCAGGGTATAAAAAAAATACCGTATCTCACAAAAGTGAAAACATCCCTCACATTTTTTGTGGGACAACACTGAAGATATTACTCTTTCATGCACTGTAAAATAGTCAGTGTTCAGCTTGTATAACAGTGTGAATTTGCTGTCCCCTCAAAATAACTCAGCACACCACCATTAATGTCTAAACCGCTGACAACAAAAGTAAGTACACCCAAGTGAAAATGTCCAAATTGTGCCCAGTTAGCAATTTTCCCCTTCTCTGTGTCATGTGACTCATTAGTGTTACAAAGTCTTGGGTGTGAATGGGAAGCAGTTGTGTTAAATGTGGTTATCACTCTCACACTCTCTCATATCGGTCACTGGAAGTAGGGGTAGGGGGTCAGCCTGGATCATATGCCGCACACTGCATCAAATTGGTCCGCATTTCTGTCGTCTCAGAAGGAAGCCTCTTCTAAAGATGATGCACAAAATACCCTGCAAACAGTTTGCTGAATACAAGCAGACAAAGACACGGATTACTGGGACCATGTCCTGTGTTCTGATGAGACCAAAGATAAATTTGGTTCAAATGGTGTCAAGCGTGTGTGGCGGTAACTAGGTGAGGAGTACAAAGACAAGTGTGTCTTGCCTACAGTCTAGTATGGTGGTGGGAGTGTCATGGTTTGGGGCTACAGGAGTGCTGCTAGCACTGGGGAGCTACAGTTCATTGAGGGAAGCGTGAATGTCAACATGTACTGTGACACACTGAAGCAGAGCATGATCCCCTCCCTTTGGAAACTGAGACGCAGAGTGGAAAGCACACCTCCAAGATGACCACTTCCTTGCTAAAGAAACTGAGGGTAAAGGTGCTGGACTGGCTAAGCTTGTCTCCTGACCTAAAGCCTATTGAGCATCTGTGGGGCATCCTCAAATAGAAGATGGAGGAGCAAAAGGTTTCTTAACATCCTCCAGTGGATTCCAGTGGAAACCGGTGAAGTCCAAGAGCGTTATAGCAGTGCTGGAAAGTAATGGTGGCCACACAAAATATTGACACTTTGTGCACAATTTGGACATTTACACTTATTTTGAGGGGACTGCAAATTTACAATGTTATACACGGACTGCTTTACTTTGTATTAAAGTGTCATCTTCAGTGTTGTCCCATTAAATGATATATAAAATAATATAAGAATCCTTTATTGTCAATCCTTTATTCTCAATGTTATGGCATATATAATAAAATATTTACAATATGTACTCACTTTTGTGAGATACCCTTCCTGTAACTAGTACACACTAGAGTGCTGATTGGGCCAACCCATGTTTGACAAAGCGGTGACCAAACCCGACATGCATTTATGTTTCTGTCTGAACCTGATCGAAATTTGAATGTTTGTTCGAAACAGCAACGGCTAAGCGATTATAATTATACTCTCTTGGGTAAAAAAAAAACAAACAAGCAAAACAAAACAGCTTCTGTATCCTGCATTTATTAAACAACTGTTAAAAGAAAACGCTCTCAATGATGCAGGTCATACACTGGTCACACACTGTCATGGACTATTGAAAATTCAATTCAGGATTTATCAAAAACTACAAAACTATTCTATTTTCATGAACATTTAAAATGAACTTTAAACTAGGCTCTTTACATTATCCACACATGGAGATTTAACTGGACTTGTGTAAAAAAGGTGACCTCAACACTGGATGGCTTCAGTGCTGTCTTCCTTTGATCAATGGTTCTTCCAACAACTGAAGTTGCGTTCACTGCCGCTGGCAAGATTTTTTCTGCTGACCTGACCGAACCCGACCCGAACCTGTGTAACTTTTCGAAATATTTGTCTGAGCCCGACAGGCTCGGGTCAGGTAGCCATGCTCTAGTACACACAGTTAAAATTACATTCAAGTTCCCCAAAACTTTGAAGATAATCTAATCTAAACTAAACTACAACATTCTTAGACGGTTACATGCCTTATGTTTGTATGAAGGGCATTGCTTGCTCTTGTTGATCAACATCATCATTGTTCCACATGCCTCCTGACTGACTCTCAGCAGCAAGAAGGGACACATTCCCTGAGGCTATAATGGAACAGACATTTCACAGTGTTTGTGCACAATTTGCACGTTCAAAGATTTTACTGTGATCTGTTATTCATTTTTATTATAAATATTCATTATTAACCAGCTGATGTATAGCACTACATAAGGTCTCAAATTGATCAGAGTCTTTACCTAATAACCACACTGACTCTTCATGACAAAATTTAAGTAATTCTTTGACCTTGTAACATATGACCAGGAATATTAGAGCTTGGAGAAAAATGGATTGTTCTTGTTCTGAAAGTCTTTGATTTGGTGTTAATTGTAGGGGTTTTTATGATTAATTGGTTCTTTAATTGACTTATTATTATTATTATTATTATTAGTAGTAGTAGTAGTAATAGTATTCATAGTAATAATAATAAAATAATAATAATAATAATAATAATAACAGTAATACATATACAGTCCCTGATACAAAAATGGTGGGATGGTGTGTAAGATGTAAATCATTGCATTCTGTATTTGCATACAAATCTCATGAATTTTATATTTTTATATATATATATTATTTTACAATAGAACATAAACGTCAGTAGTTTAAAGTGAGTAAATGTACAATTTTAAGAAGAAACAAATATTTAATGGCAGCAAAAAAAAAGTTACACAATGTAGCATTCTCTCTTCTGTTAATGACGGTCTGTAAATGTCTGGGAACTGAGGAGCGAAGATGGCATTGTCTCTACAATGTTCATGTTCACATATGGCCTCTTCTCTCCATATAGACCTTTGTATTTGTGAATGGCCTAGCAAATGGCTAATCATAACCTGTTTTTAATGCAGTGCTGTCTGAGGGCCCAAAGATTATGGGCATCCAATATTGATTTTTGGCCTTGTTCTCTGGGAATCCCCATTCATGTTACTGACATGTTTTCAGTTAACCTAATTACTTGCCAAATGTTCCTCCAGTTGTTTCTTTAACTCTTTACTTTTCCAGCTCTTTGTTGCCCTGCCATAAAAAGCACTCCGCTGGCATAAAATTTTAAATGAGCTTATATTTTTCATGTAACAGTAAGAGTAAATGTTTTATTTTTAACATTTGATATGTTTGTTATATTGTGAATAAAATATTGGGCTATGGGATTTGCAAATAATTCCATTCTGTTTTCATTTTCATTTTACCCAGTGCTCACATTTTTTGGAATTGGGGTTGTATGCTTGCATGCAGTTAGTCTCTGTGTTAAATCTCACAATGTCACATGCTTTCAAAGTGTGTTCCTACAATTCGTGGACAATTGGGTGGTGTTTTGGTGTATATTACAGGAGACCCCTCACATCCTGCACACTACCTATTTGATCTGCTGCCCTCTGGAAGGCGCTAATCAAGTCTCACACCACCAGACTGACAAATAGCTTCTCCCCCTAGGCCATCAGCACTTCAAATAACCCATAACATAACACATAATAAATAAACTAAGAACTAAATCATTAAAGAAACATGTATATATCACCACCACATTCAATTTTATTTCTTCATGTTCACCTTTCTTTTCTTTTTTTTTTCTTGTTTTTAAAATATTTAAAATTTTTAAATTGTATTTTATTGTTTTTCCTTGTTCTGTTAATGCACCGCTGCTTGGGTGGAGCACCCGCAATTTTGTTGTACTTCTGTACAATGGCAATAAAAGCAGATTCTATTTTATTCTTTTCTATAATTCTCAGCAATGCAGATATGGACATTTCTAGTCGTATGGTAATGGATCATGGTGGTATTGGAATTTTAAAACCTACCTTTTTTTTAAAACACTTATTAATTCCAATTGTTTACATGCATTTTGAACTAGTAATATGAGTTACTTATGGTTGTTCTTTAAAAAACCCATAAGATCAGAATGTTTTTGTGTTTTTATTTTAGGCTCGTTATGTTTGGCAATACCCTTGACTTTGATGAAGATCAGATGACATTTTATGACAAATTAATGCAAACGAAACATGACATTCCGAAAGGTTCACATCCTTTATCTGCAAGGGGATTTTCATCTTATTGAAAACACTGATTATAAACTTTTGCATGGCAAATCTACATTTTTTATAACAAATGTGTGTGCGACAGGTGCAGTCACAGGAGCAGCAGCGGGCCTCCTCTAACTCCTCCAAGAGCCTGGCTGCAGTGGTGGCACGACTGGAGAGGAATGCTGTTAACTCGTGTGCAGAGGGAGAGGAGCTGGAACGGCTGGGTGAGGAAGAAGGTGAGGAGGAAGAGGAGGCAGTGGTCCCCCGCGTGCTGTATGAGGAGCTGGTGCACAGCTACAGGCAGCAGGAGGAGGAGGTACGACGGCTGCAGCAGGAGCTGGAGCGCACACGCAGGCAGCTACTGCAGCAGGCTAAAAAGCTGAAGGAGTACAGCAGCCTGCTGACTGAAGTTAAAGAGCTGCGTGACTTCAACCGTCGACTTCAGGATGTGTTGCTCATGAGGCTGGGCAGCGGTGAGAGAGACACACGTTCACACACATACACTGTATATTCTTTTAAAAGCAGCTCATCCAGCTATTTTCTGATGCCAGTAAGCAGGCACATATGGCTGACTTCAGTAATGAGATGTTTTCAGCTTGAAATTGTCAAGCTGAAAGCCAGCATCAACTCTTGTCTGTTTTGTATTTGATTGTGGCTTGGCAGTCCATAGGTTCATTTTTAATGTTCCTTGAGCTGATATACTTCTTTACTAGTGCCAATATGGTTTGAAATTTCATTGGAGGCTAGTATGTATCAGTAAAGGTTCACCCACACATCAGTAACTTAGACTCCTACAGCTACTTTCATCTACTGTCTGAAACATGATTGAATTGTTAGATTGATAAAATGCCCTATTTTAGTAAAAAATGTTTTTGTTCTTTAGTAATGTGAATTCAACTTAACCCCATATGAATGTTAAGTACTGTTATGCTGTATTTAGATTTCCTTTGGGAACTGTATTAATGTCATTTTGCCTGTATTGGGATAAAATATTTATCTAAATGACCGATAGGAGTGGCTATTCTGTTTATGTACATTTAAAATTTTTTTTTCATAATTTAGTAATTTAGTCATAATTGAATGTTTTGTACTGTTCACGTTTTAAGCAAATACACTCATAAGCTCAGGAATGTACAGCCGATATCCAACATCAACTTTGCATTTGAATGTTTAGATTCATACACCAGAAGCAAGTCAGTACATATCAGTTTGATCTGAACCAAATTTTTAAATCTTTTTTGAGAAAACTCCCTTTTCAAGAGAATAGATAGCATTTTTATAGACGTCATTTAGCAAAGATTCTTGCCTTATCTTATTGTAGGTAAAAGACCCCAAAATCGTTTCTGTAGCAGGAGAGCTCAGTTTGTAAAAAAGGAATGACCTGCTGGAATTGGACAGGGTACAAATTGCATTACACAATTTTCTAGTTGATTCTAATCCTGTCCATATTGTCTTATTTGACCATTGGAATAAAAATAGCCATAAAAAACTATTAAACATGAGCATGATTTCTTTCTCTACTGTGTGTGGTTGGTAGTATCTTAAATAAATGTGTTTTAAACACAATCATAGTGTTTTTTAATACATGTCTAAATTATATTCTCTTGAATGGTTTTTAAAGCTGTGTACCATGCTTTCTGTACTGGTATAGTTCCTTTACTCAGAGAAGCATCGGAGGTGATCATTCCTGAACCATAGTGCCGCCTGCTTAAAGAGGACATAGTGTCCAGAGGTCCGAGGCCAGTGTCCTGGCCAGCTGCTCTGTCTAAATGTCTGTGTTTTGTATGTGTGGTGTGAGGGAGCAGACAGAGTTGGAAGAGAGCTGGTGGTGAGGGCTAAAGATTAGACTGGCCAGGGTGCTTTGGGGTCAGGAATGCAGTACGCTGACCGATATTAAAACTCATCAGCTACATTAGAGCTTAGCGTGGCCAGCCACCAAGCCAGCTTACTGGGCTAAAATAACCCGGCTGTCTCGAGGCACAGGGGAAGCCATGTTTTAGGCAGCTGCCCAAAGTGAGTCAGCCAGGACTCCGTACAGCAGTGCAGGCCAGGATGAATCAAAGCTCCTGAGACGGACGGAGCGCACATGTAGGCTTTACATGGAACATTTCCTTGTTCTTTTCCCTGCTTTGCTGTTTACTTCAGAATCAACTGTAGGCCAGGAGACTGGCATCTTAATTAACCCGTGGTCAAACGTTTTGTTCCCCACAGAGCCCATGCATGACAATGGCACTCAGACAATCAAAGCTGAGGTGGTGGAGCCAATTGCAGAGCCACAGGAAGTGTGCCGAGAGGAAGCCAACACTAGCTCCACCCATTCCCCTTCGCCAAGGACCGTGTATACCTTCAATGATGGAAAAGTAAGAGGGCAGACGTGTGTGTGTGTGATGCATATTATTACTGCATTATTATTTGTATCAAACATTTTCTCTCACTCCGCATTACAAGAATAGAGTATTGTCTTTGGTACATTTTCTTTACATGTGCCGTTCGTGCGTGCGTGTGTGTGTGCGTGCACTCCACTTTTGTCAATGTTGGGATAAGACCTGAAAACACATGGTATTGGTAAGAAATGCCCAAAGGAAAAAAAAATCCTCAAAGGAATAAAGTTTCTCACTTTGTTTCTCATTCCTACCTAGTGAAATGTTGAATGACACCTAGTGCTTCAGATAAATCTGACTTTTTTTTTTCCCCCAACAATCTTTGCACCAGTCTTGCAAAAAGTATTGCAATGTAGAATAAAATTGCTTTCTTTCTTTATTGAGTGCCACAACTGCACCAACCAATTTGAACTTTTTAGTCCATGTTTCCTGTGGGTACTGATGTATCAAGGTGTTTGAAATCCACCAAACATTAAATATTTTAAATCCAAATAATGTAGGTCATTAACCATGTCACATCATGGCTCACAAGTGTGTTCTTAATAATAACAGGTTTGACCACAGTCTCAATATCTAGCATTATAGTTGCAGTATAATATTTTACCACTATTGGTGTGTGTGACACACACAGAGAATGACCCCCTTTCTTCTGCATGCTTTAGGAACTGACCACACATTGTTTACCATCAGTTTTCTTGCTTTAATCTATGTAGTCTTTTGTTCAGGCCTTTTAGCTTTCTCTAATTGGCTATGAATCTCCCATCCCAGTAGGCATTTTAACCAGAGCACTTGCTGTGATATTGCTGAGCCCTGTTAGCAGACAGTGGGCCTGTGTTCTCCCTTATTTCTGCCTGCCTTCCATGACAGGAGGGAATTTGTGTTACACGCTGAAAGGGTTCTCAGATCAAGCGTGAAGAACAAAAGCAAATTAGGCCTTACATACCCGCACATTCCCTGTATTAATTATTTGTGCCACAGGAGTTGTGCTGAGTGACAGGTAGCTAGAGAAACGCAAATCTCCTCTAAGTTAAGGGCAGTGAAAAGCTTGTCTGCTGGCCAGCAGCCTAAAGCACATTAGTTGCATTGGGGGGAAAAGCCTCTGGAAGCAATCCTAAACACTTCTCAGGGTGACAAAAGCAGTCGGCACATTACCTCACCTATAACTCACCAACCGCCCATCAATCCACCTGATGGCTTGTTTGGCGTTGTTCTCCACAATGTGACTTAAAAGTCAACACTCTGGTCTGGCGTCTGTCAAAACACATTACCCTGCCCGCTGAACCCAGGGACCTCAGCTCCTGAATGTATTTATGAAGCATCACTCAGATGACTTCATCTCTGTATTTGGTCTCAGAGGATGAGTGGAGAAGGGAAGACGGAGCCTGTTAGACCAGCCCTTCATATATCTGTTCCTTATGTTGTGTTGAAATGCCTTGTGTCAGATATATGACTACAAAGTGTAAATGTAATGGAAATCCCAGAGAAAATTCACTACATAAAATAAGGGGTCCTGCACCCACAATCAGAGTTTTAAGAAAACACAATACGGACAGAATATTATTTTGTAGTTGCAATTATGCCCTGAAATGTATTAAAATCCATTGATGAGCCTTTGGTGGCATGGGTAATAAATGTATTTTGTTTGATTGTAAAATGATTTACTGTGGCTGGGTAGCATGAGTAAATAGTCAGAATATACAAAGACACTCATTTTGGAAAGTCTTCAAAAAATGTGTTGGACTTTTTGCATGTTCCTGTCTTATGCAGTATAATAATTACAGCTATCTGTAGAACACTACAGCTATCTGTAGAACACTACAGAGTATCAGACTTTGTGAAAAAGGTCAGTAAGACTCTAAGCTTTTTCTAACCAGAACATATGATCTCAAAATATATGTACAAGTGCAAATCATCTTTCTCTTCTTGCTTTTAACATTATAGCAAACAAGCCTCGAATATCTTCTGTGTTCAGACTTGCTTGTGTGTTCTTGTCCTCTAGGTGCATCTCGGTGGGGGTATTTGGGTGGAAGAGGAGAAGTGGCATCAGTTGCAGCGTACACAGGGTGACTCTAAATTCACCAAAAACCTGGCTGTCATGATCTGGGGCACAGAAACCTTGAAAAACCGAAGCGTGACTGGAGTAGCCACCAAGAAGAAGAAGGATGCCCTACCTAAACCTCCCCTCTCTCCCAGCAAACTCAAAATCGTACGAGGTACATTTGAATGCGTATATCTACTCAGTAATATATTTTGCTGTTAGGTCCTGTCCACACCAGGTTTCAAATCTTGGATAAATAAATCTACACAGAGGGATCTAGGCCAAGAATGATTAACTTCAGTATGATGCTACATTAGTATTTGTTTGCCTGTGTTGAACACCAACCTGCAGCCCAGACTGTAATGCTGTTTTTTGGGGAGGGGGGTTTATTTACCTGTGAGGGCAGTAATAAAGTCTTCTGTAACCTGTGGGTTTTGAAGTTTATCCTTTATTGGATTCACTAAGAATTTATACATATATTATATATATTATTATGTATATGCAATGATTATATCATATTTTTAAAACTATTAAAGTTAAACCTTGACGTCTCTATGGTAAAAATCCAGAGGAAGGCAGCCTTACTGTCGCTACTGGGTTCACCCTCTGACTGCACATGTATAAAATCATGGGCATATTTGGCCCTCAAGAACGTAGGATCAACAGCATGTATTTGCAATACAAATGTTTTATTTGCACTCGTCAGGATTTTTTCTGACACTGACGCCAAGAAAAAGTGTTATGTGTCCTTTTATTGACACCATCTGAAATTGCAGCTAACCGAAAATGTCAAATTGCTTAATTCATACGCCCATAAGGACAAGGCCTTAGGGTTTGTGTTCAACCCCTATTCGATTTAACTTCACTTTGAAGTTTGTTTTTGATGTCTCTGTGCCTTGATTATTGTGGTACAGCATCCAGCAGTAGTCTGCATCATACTCTCATTCTAGAAACCTTGCTCCATTGACCGAATGTCCTGGTGAAAATGTTCTACTTGCTCATCACTCAGCGTAGCTAGAATTCTTTGAAAAAAAATCTTGATAGGAGTGCAAGAAGTCGCTTTTCACTGTGATGCCACATCTCAGTTTCTGTAATGAATTAAGTAGATTCTGAACTCCTTCCTTGTGTGCAGGAGACTTATGGCCCACAAAGTTCTCACAGTGCCACTTGAATACATTTCATTCTTAATAAAACATTTTTTACATGCTAGAAAAAAACTAAACACGTACATTGCATATAGAAAAGAATTACCCCCTTTAATTTTTTTTTTTTGCTTTATAGCCTTAAATGAAAATAAACAGACCAATATTTCTTCCAGCTATACTTATTCAGTGCAGCCTATATCATCAAGTGAAAAATCACAGATACAGGTCAGAAGACTTTTTAAAATATAAAAAACAAGAAATATGGAGATTTATTAAAGGCCCCCCCCCAAACAATATTTGTAAACTTAATCAGGTGTAAGTAACCACTATTTGCAGACCATGGTTACTGGCTTTGATCTGTGATCAGTTGTAATCAGTATGATTAGTGAAGCATGGAGTATTCACTTGCTTGGTAATGCAGCTGACAGCAAACAACTGACTATGGGTACACAAACACAAGGCAGGAGAAAAAATCTGCAAGTGTTTGGTACTAGTAGGACCCTCCCTAGATCCAGACGTCTCTCCAAACTGGAGAGCAAGGAGGAAGTTGGTAAGGGAGGCCACTTTGAAGGAGTTACAGGATTTTATGATGGGGCACGTTCGGGTGGGTTGCAAGGAAAAAGCCACTTCTCAAAAAAGACTCTGATGCCAAGTGGAAAAAGGTCTTCTGGTCAGATGGGATCAAAAAACGAACTATTTGGTCTCAATACTAAATGGTGCACCTTTTGGAAACCTTTCAGCTAACCATCCACAACACACTATACCTACAGTGAAGATGATGATCTAGTTACGGTGAAAGGAAATATGAATGGTGCAAAATACCATCAAAATCTTGAAAAGCCTGCTACCCTCTGCAATAAAGTTGAAGATGGGCAGAATGTTCACCTTTCAACACAACAACGACCTGAAGCATACATCAAAACTGACCACACAGTAACTGAAGGAGATAAAAATGAATGTCCTATTGTGGCTCTGTCAGAGCCCAGACCTAAATCCCATTACAATTTGTGGAAACTTATAAAAATAGCAGTCCACCAATATTCATTATCCAATTTGACCAAACTTCTGTAAAGAACAGTTCTGTTAAGAACAGTGAGCAAATATTGCTCAGTCTAGATGTGTAAAGGTAATGGAGCAGTGTCCCAACAGACTTGGGGCTGTCATTAAAGCAAAAGGTAGTTCAACAAAATATTGACATTGGGATTTGGTCCTTTATTAATCTCAGCATGTCTTGTTTTTTTATTTTATTTTTTTAAGTTGAGGCTGAGAGAAATATTTATTGTGTTGTCATTTAAGGCTGTATTTTTTTTTTTTTAATATTTCAAAGGGGGTGATTCTTTTATATACAGACTGTATTCATCAGTAAAGAGAATGCCCTGTTGACTTGTGTAATTGGAGGTATGGAAACAAACAGAAGACATTGATGCTCATTTATTTCCAGTAAGCAAGCTCAAGACTAAATGGTGTAATCCTATTTCACTTTACAACATTTCAGGAAATCCTCTTTTTTTCCTTTTAGAGTGTCTATATGACCGTGTGTCCCAGGAGACGGCTGACAGTGCTGAGATCACACAGAGGCTATCCAAAGTGAACAAATATATTTGTGAAAAGATCATGGATATCAACAAATCCATCAAGAACGAGGAGAGGAGAGAGTCCAAGCTTCTGATCCGGCAGACGGTGAAAATGGAGAACTTCTCCTACGACGGCGTGTAGAGCCTCTTGAGTTGTCACCATAGCTCATTCTGCTGTTCTTGGACAGCTTGGGGGAAGAAGAGGGTTCACGTGATCACCTGCGCTGCCATTTGAGATTCTCACTGAAGCCCAAAGCGAGGCCTTTTTTTTTTTTCTTTTACTTTTTACTACCCCATAACACCTCACAGCCTAACCGACAGCTTCACCCACAACCCACACAGCCACGCCATGAGTTGGGAGTTTGATGCTATGTGTTCAATGAATGAATGTGGGCTTCGGGGAGGGGTTTTTAAGCTTTAGATGGGGATATAGAGGGTAGGGGGAGTGTGTGGTTGGATATCAAATGTGTGACAGGAGAGATCCTATAAATCACATCAGAAAAGAATGTGTATGGCACATCAACTATGTTCTGTGTCAGAACATGTCCTAATGTACTTAAGTGGAGAGCAAAGGTTTCCCTTCAAAAGAGCCGTTCTGTTTGAAGGAGGATGTTTTAAAGCATAAATGCAGGTGCAGAGATTTATAGGACAGATTAGTCTGCCTGCTGTAGGTACTTAACATGGAGAGGCATAAAAATGCACCTTTGAACAGGGTTCAACCCTACAATGTCTTAATGAAAATTTTTAATCAGTCGGTTAATCAATCAGTCAATTCCCTGTTACCTTTCCATTCAGCTCAACTTTTATTGTTTCGTTTTCTTTGATATTTTACCAGGTCAATCTGATGGTGCTAATTACAAAACAAATTCAGTTTTCCTCAGATAGATTAATAAAGATTAATAAAATCTGACATCCATTATTACTTTTCCTTGTAAGCAATACACTTCAGTTCAACCTCATTTTTTCTTGCCTTTTGAGGTGACACATCTTAACC
Source organism: Lepidarchus adonis (assembly GCA_037576955.1). NCBI lineage: Eukaryota > Metazoa > Chordata > Actinopteri > Characiformes > Lepidarchidae > Lepidarchus > Lepidarchus adonis. Next base: position 12,849,502 of record JBBIGC010000018.1, read on the forward strand.
TTTTCACAAAGAAACAGTGCATATCTAATTTAACTGTGGTCCTTTACTTGATGGACTTACTATAGGCCTTTTTTTGTTTCATTGCCTGTAATGTAATGCCTGTGTGAAATCCTCTGAGCAAAAACTAGTTAATGCGTAGAAGCTGGCTCAGGCTTTTTTCCGTCATTTTTGGATTTGGCAATCATTGGGAACTGTGTTCTCTGTTTTTATAGCAAGCTGTGATTGTAATATGAGATGATATTACTTAAACTGCACTTTGGAGTGTGAGTGTGGAGAAGTGGCAGACACAGTGTGTGGCTGTGGGTAAAGCTGTCGGCAGCGCTTGGTGTTAAACGTGTTGGTCTCTTCCTTCAGACCAGAGAAATGGCAGGGTCCCTACTCGTCTCCTTCAGGGGGTGAAATTAGTGGGGATGAAATAAAGTATAGTGACAACTTCCAGTGAGCCATGCCATCCATGCTCCCTCTCCCTTTACTTTAAAGTTTTTCTTTCTGTTCTCTCTCACATCTTTTGTTTTGCTTTTCACAAACAGTTTGTGTGGCTGTCTGTTTAACAGAAAAGGCCTCCCTGCTGCAGGTTTGAGTTTTCGACTGTGATGACGTAACGCTAACTGTGAATCAACCGCAAGTCTGCCTCTCAAGTCTGCCTCTTTCTCCTCACTTTAGTTTCCTACCTTTCTGTTGCTGTTTCGTTTCATTTTCTTCCCCTCATCAAATCTTTGTACTTTCTGATTTTACGACTTTTGTTGTATATCTGGATATATATTTAGAACATGTTATCATATTGTGGACATTTCAGAATTCGTATCCATGCTGCACCTTATTCTGCTAAGTCTGTCGTTTGAAAAGTCAATCAGTTTATATCATAATTCCATTGTCTGCCTTTTGCTCATTCATGCTTAGGTAAATGGTGTTCACTTTTAGTTGTAGGCATCTTCTCTTAAGTATAGAGCATGTCTAAAAGAAAGCAGTGCTCGTCACAAACGCATTATCTCTAATGGAGCGCTGTCAAAGAAAGCAAACCAGATCTTAAATTACAAATGCTAATTTATGGCTGTCACAGACATAACAGTACCACAACAGCTCTATCACACTGTGAGTCATTTATTATAGAGTATAATTTCACTTTTTGTTTCATTTCCCTTTTTTCTGGAAGTGTGCATTTAATTGAAGCAGGCGTAGTCACCATATAAGACAGCACTTTAATCTGAAGACAAGCTATATTATATTGATAGGCAAATATGGGTCTTAATGGGTAGAAATAATTACACAAGTATGTTAAGTCCACTTCAGTGTCTAATAATGAGATTAGTTTTTTAGGTTATGGGCTGCTTTTGGATAGAAAATTTGGTTTTTCATCAAAACCTTCATTTAGTTTTCTTTCAAATGGCAATCCAGAGGTTTTAGCATGTTTCTACCACTCCATATGGGGGGATTCTATTTCTTTTATGCTTCATACATCTGTGAAAGACACACTTATCTTAACTTTTTTCTAAAAGTAACTTACCTCCAATATGTAACAGGTAATAATGGCAGACAGTTGGTGAAAAGGTATGGCTCAAGCTTATATCCTTTTGTGGAATCTTACTTTTCTTTGTTTTTATGTACATATATCGTGTGCTGTGTGCTATATATTGGCCCGCTAATCAAATATGTGCTATTCTCTAATGGCGATAGGTATGTGGGTACACTGGAAAATACCAGCTTTGGCTAAGCTGATGTTGTATGATGGACAAGATCGAATCATCTTTTCATATGAGATTGAGATTTATCAATGGAAATGTTGCCTTGAAAAGGAGGAAAACTTCATAAGTAATTCCCTTTTTTACAGCCACTCAGTGAGTGAATATGGGCTGGACAGCTTTCACATGCAATATGGCTGGGAAGTTTAAGAAAAAAAAGAGAAAAAAGTAACATCCCTTCAGTTGTGAACCCTAATGGGTAAGTTGTGACTGTGAAATTTACATTTACTCTATATGGCCATGATGAACTGTTGTCGTCAGTTGCTTAAAAGCTATAAAAGCAAACCAGTACACCTCTCTGAACCAACTGTCCTCTTGTCTGCACTAGTGGAATTCATCTGTCTTCATGTTTGTGCCCATGCTTTTGAGTGGCTGCATCACAGTGGTGCTTAGCTTTTGAGCTGCTTAGCTCCCTAAGGATCCAAAACAATCTGGATGCCAAGAAAAACCAGTGCAAAGTGTCTATCATGCCAGATGTGTCAAACTTGGTGGCATTTAAACCAAGAGATGCATTTGGTGATGTTGCGGTGTCCTTTAGCGGGAGGTTTAAACGCTTATATGTGAATGTCTGTAGGTGTCGGGTATTGTAATGTATCTGGGTGATGGGTTGAATATAAGCCAAAGTGGAACGTTGAGTGGAACAGCTGGCAATCGGTCAGCTTGATATGAACTTGCACAAAAGTGGCCCTTGCCAAGGTTATTGTCCAGAATTATCTAAGCTAAAGAAAAAAGAGGCTAAATATATATTTTGTTTAAATTGTCTTTTGAAGTATGAGATGTTACTGTATTCCAATTTCCATGGATATCGCCATGGTCTTGTTGCCACTCTGCTTCATATCAGAAGAGCATTAAGCTTTTGATGGCGTGTTTGTGCATACTGTTGTTTTAAATGGAATTTGATAAATTCATTTTTCGTCATACTTTGATTATTTTGTTTATTTTTAATGCCAAAAAGGGGGAAAAACAAACAAAAAAACAACTAAACTTGCTAATCTACATGTATAAAGCGTAGTACTGCTTTCGGCCTGCTTTGTAAATCCACATGCAGAGATTGTCAGTCAAATGCTGAGGACCCATCCACGTGTTACGCAAAGCTGCCCAGTACTCCACTATTCACGCTTACATCATTAGGCTCACATAGCGGGTCTCACATCTGTCAGCTATCATTGTTTCACCGACATTGAAATAATTCAGGGCCCAACTCAGCAACACATTTTAAACTCAGCTTTACCATAATAAAGTATTTTTGATAAAGACTTGCTAATCAGTCAATTCAGGTGATTCTTAGGCAGTAATGATACGTGTACTATCACAATCCTACCTCATCGCTTTTCACGTCTCGAGTTGTGCGTGTCGTTCATAGGACCTTGTTCAATATTTGCACAGATTTGTAAAAAAGTCTGTATTGCAGATTTCTTTGAATAGATACCTACTGATCTGTGTTCTTTTGGACGGATGACATTCAAACAGAGACAATTATTTTTGAGCCTGTCTGATTTGTACTGGAGCTGATCTTCTACCCATCCTGGTTCTGTGGTTCTTTCAATGCCATTTGTGCAGTAAATCAGTTTCCTGTTTATTCTGTACTGCTTCAGTTTTCTCTAGTTGATGGTGCTACAAGCACACGTGTGTCATTTACCTCAAACGGTGCTACTTTTTACTGTGGTGGATGTCATTCGGTGTCACATGATCAAAAATCCAGTTTCTTTCTATTTGATATTGGGTAAAATCAGGACACAAATGTATCTTGCTTGACATGTCGCACATGCCAGAGAACATCTCATTTCTGTTTATTACTAGTTGTGAACAGGATGTCTCGCTTAAAAAATGTTGGTGAATCACTGGTAAATAGTGTGTGTAGTCCTTTTCCAGTCATTACACAGCAAAATCAAATGTTCTAGTATGTTAGCCAAGCCACACAGTCTACCTACCTGAAGTGTACTGGGCAGTCATGTCTTAGAGTAATGCGGTCCTCAGCAACCGATCCAGTTCCTCTATAGTTACCTCCTCCAAATGATGTGTGAGTGAGATATTGAGAATATATTTTGGGTATCGCAGTACTCTGCAGTGTATTGTAGAGGGTTTGTACAATTTACCAAAGTGGTTCCCTCCCAAAGACAGTGTATCTCTTAAAATCATATGACACCGCGATAAAGATTTGCTTACCAGTTCTCTATTAAGGGTCTTATCGTAATAGCTTCTTGTAAATATTAGATTGATTAACTGTATTTGCATCTTCATAGAAGTTAAGGTAAAATGAGGTTCGCACAATATGTTCTACAAGTAAAATTACCTACTAAAGATACTTTTTACAAACCAATATTGGGATAACTCGATTTTTCTCTGGGTTTACATAAAAAAACTGAAAGCTAATGTTTTGTTTTATTTAAAGATGTTGGATCAGAATAATATCTTTTCATATCGGATATGAGCATATATCCCAAACATAGTGAATTAACCTCAGAACAGTTATTGTCTGGAATTGGCCACTCTCCGTCCTGTCATTTTACATTTCATGTCTTCATCATCTTTATTCTTGCTGCTGAATAAATATCTAGAAATCTATGTATATGTACTTACCGAAATTTTTCAGAAAGACATTGATGGTGAATGTCTTCTAAAATAACTGTGAACATGCTTTCTCTTCAGGTGGCTTTTTTTCTTGGGTGTGGTTTCTGACACACCGTTCATTGTTTCAGATAAAGTAGAACACATTAGTGAAAGTCCTTACCTTTGAGTTGTTACTGCTGCAATCCAAAGGCCGGGCTGACCCTGCCACCTGGTTTCTCTGACCTGGTCTGAGCGGCAGTTTGGAAAAAGCACCAGAGAAACTAGAAAAGTCTAAACTTGTGGTGTGTAACTGTAGGTTTAAGCTGGGTGCGATAAACCAGGCCTTTGCTGCCTCTCGTGTTTTGCTTCCTGTCAGGCGTAGAGACCCAGAAAAGAAACCCATTTCCTCACCAACCAATCCCACTTCTTTCCAGTGCGCGGCTGGCGTGGCCGGTCAGCGTTAGTTTGTTGTGTATGTGCTGCAGTCCAAGTACTCTTGTCCTATGTACAGATCAAAAGAATAAATTCAGACTTTTATTCTACAAATAAAAGAGCCCTCTCAGGGGTCATCTATTCTTTTTGTCTTTCTTCTCTGTATGTATTTCTTATTACAATCAACTGAGTCTGTCAAACTGAAAAACACTGAATCGCGGACATGCCCTTTGCTCTATTTTGAGGGTCATTTTTCATGGACAAAACTGTCATTGGTCCAAACTAGGTATTTGTCCTATAAGAAAAGTAATAAGTGTTGGAGGAAGGGATTCAGCTGAAATGCCTGAACTTTATATCTGAAGTCATGTCATTTCTACTAGTAGGGATTTTAAGTTGCAACAGTGCAGGTTAAAAAAAAGTTCTGTGTGAATTAAAATGAACTACAAATAGTTTATATTAATTCATTATTTCAGATAACTGCCCAAAAATATATTCACACCAATCAAACACTCATATTTTATAATGTATTTATACCAGTATTGAAACAGGAATCTGGTTGTAATTTCCACATTTTATGTACCTCACTTTAAGTAGTGTATACCTGAAGGTTTTTGATAAATGATCATTCAAGAATCTTTTGACTGATATTTAGGTTTTTACTTTAGTTAAGAAAATGTACAAAACATCAGAAACAAGACATACTGAGATTAAAAAAGGATCACACCCCACTGTCAATATTTTGGTGTACCACGTTTTGCTTTATTGACAGCCTTGAGTCTGTTGGGACACTTATTGATCAACTTTGCACATCTAGATTGATTAATGGTTGCCCCTTCTCCTTTACAGAACTTTTCTTTACAAGTTTGGTCAAATTGGATGGTGAGCATAGGTGGACTGCTGTCTTCAAATCCTTCCACAAATTTTAATTGGTCTGGACCATGACTGGGCCACACGAGTAGATGCAATTTTTTTTCTTTTAGTCACTGTGAAGTACATTTTACTGTGTGTTTCAGGTTGTTGTCATGAGGTTGTTCAGGTTGTTGAAAGGAGAACATTCTGCCCATCTTCAACTTTCTGGGAGAGATAGCAGGTTTCCTTCTACTCTAACAAGAGCCCCAGGCGCTGTAGCAGAGAAAAATCCCCACAACAGGATGCTGCCATCGTCATGCTTTACTATATATAGGGTGTGCCATGGATTAGGGGTGAGAATTGCAGGGTATCTCACAATACCATACACAATATCTGGCCAACGATAACATTGTGGTACTGTGATTCTGCAATAATCGATATATTGTGACGTATATAATGACGTAGGGATATAATGCAGAAACACCGGGATGCGTTACTAATTTACATATTCAACAGCAATGCTATTGTCACCTTTCCCATATTTGCTTAGCGACCACAGTCGAAAGCGCAGAGAAACTGCTACTTCAGCTTTACTTCTGTTCCCCTTTGTCACTTGGCAAGTTGCTCTAGCATTGTGCTACTAACATTTACATTTATTTATTTGGCTGATGCGTTTGTCCAAAGTGACTTCCAGATACAGAAACAAACAAGCATAAATGTAGACATGACAACACTAATGTGAACATTACAGGGAGTTCAATACATTCTTCTTGGCCATAGAACAATAATTTAGATCAGAGAAGAAACGAATTGCTCCATAATTTGTCTGGTATAGACAGGGTTAAAACTAACGCGCTATAGCAGAAGGCGTGTCGTGTTCGTTCTATTATGTAGTGTTTGATGCAGAAAAACCAAACTATGACAAAGCAACTCTTTCCACCCATTTTCCCGCATGAAACGCCTTCCACATCTCAGCCGAGCCTTTTTTTGCATCTACCTGTTGTTTATCTTCAGCTTTTCAACCAAATCTCCTGCACACAAACTGTTGGAAATTCATCTTCGTCACTCACCCGTCTCCTGCACTCAGTCGAGCAGCCCCACCCAGAGGAGAGAAGTAGCGATGCCAGTCAATTAAATTGGCAGCAAATGTTTATTCATTTAAATATCAATATTGCTGCCTTATATTGCCATATCGATTTTTGGCCCACCCCTACTGTGCAGGGTGAGCGGCATTGTGCATGGTGTACTGTTTGGTATTGAGGCCAAATGGTTCTATTTTTGTCTGACCATAATCTGACCATAATCTTCAAGGTACAATGTGGCAAAGCTCAAATAAGCCTTAATGTGGCCTTTCTTCAGAAGTGGCCTTTTTTTGCAACCCTCCTGAACACGCAGTGTGTTCAGTTGTCATGTGCACACAATAAATCTTTGCCAAACACAAATCATTGTGTGTATGTCACAATCATTTGCTTTAAGATTTTATTTTGCATCTGTCTCTGGCATTATGTCTGTTCACAACTCTGTCCCTGAGACAATTTAAATTGGCTTGCCATCCATAGTTAGTTTTTTGCTGTCAGCTGCACTACAAGCAAGGGGATGCTGCATGAACAGCTGTTTTTATACTTCACTAATCACACTGATTACAGTTGATTACAGTTGATTGCAGGTGGAAGCCCGTAACCATGGTCTGCAATGGAAATGGTGGTTACTTCCACCCGATTAAGTTTACAAACATTGTTTAGGAAGGGGTGATCCTTTAATCTCAGTATTTCTGTTATTTTTATTCATATTTTTCTGAAATGTAGTTGGATTCTTTCGCTTGGATGTTATTGATTACATTGAGTAAAGCTGGAGAAAATATTGGTTGGTGTGTTTTCATTTAAAGAATTTTAAATGAAATATTTCAAAGAGGGTGAATTTCTTAATCTATACTATAGTATGTGTGTGTGTGTGTGTGTGTGTGTGTGTGTGTGTGTGTGTGTATGTGTGTGTACAGCCATGTGAAAAAGTTAGGACACCCTATGAAAGTATGTGAGTTTTTGTAACATTCTAGGACATATGGATATTTAATATCAATTTTAACAATACTGGGAGATTCTAGCAAATACAACTAAATAAAATCTGTAAAATGTAATTCTACAAAAATGTGATTTCTGGTGAGGAATAAATTGGGACACCACTACCTTTATTCCCAGCACATCAGATACAATTGATTAGAACATTGTTACTCAGCATTTTGAAGGATGTTTGCCTTATTTAAACTTCAGACATTTCGTTTGTGATGCTCCTGACTGTAGAGGTTAGATAATCAAAATAGCACATTCCCGGAAAAGAGCCTCATATCAACTTGGAAGGTTTATGTGTCATGGTTTGGGGAAGCTTTGCTCACATCATAGAATTCACCATGAATTCTGCCGCTTATCAGAGGGTGTTGAGGAACATGTGAGACCATCCATAAGAACATTCAAGCAGTTTTCTTAGTAAATATATTTCTAAAGGTGCTATTGACATGAAATTCTCACCAGATGTCGGTAACAACCCATCCAATGCACACATGCAAAGAAATCAAACCATACAGGTCCATACATTCACAGATCATAGTGGTTGAGTGCATTACTTATTGTTTTCTTTGAAACAATTGTACCTGATAATTCCACGTCTTTCTAAATCTGCGGGGAACACCTGGTTATGGCTGGTTTATGGTGAAATGATGTTCTTTCCACTTCCAGATGATGGCCCCAACAGTGCTCACTTTGTTATACTAAGAAGTTTAGAAATTTTTATGTAACCAATGCAATCAGTATGTATGCCTCTGTGTCATTTCATTTTATTACACAAAACATAATGTATGGACATCCATGGTTTGATTTCTTTGCGTGTGAGAGCATGTGAGAATTTCATGTCAATAGCCCCTTTAGAAATATGTTTGCTCTGTGCTATTTTACCTGCTGTGTGTATGCGTGTGTGTGTGTATATATATATATCTATATATATATATATATATATATATATGAAGTGCAGTAGA
>JBBIGC010000018.1:12864786-12881152 GCA_037576955.1 Lepidarchus adonis
TGAAAGTTATCGATGCCCAATATGTAGAAGAAGGCTACAAGAATATAGCAGAGCGTTGTCAGCTTGCAGTTTCCACAGTGAGAAATGTAATTAAGAGATGGCAGTTCTGCGGAACTGTCGAGGTCAAGATGAAATCTGGAAGACCAAGAAAACTCTGGGAGAGAACTGATTGTATGGTGGTCAGAAAGACAAATCAAAATCAGAATCAAACAAGTTGCCGGAACTAACATCGGTTAGCAGTTATCCTAGCTGTCATGGTTTACTTTCTGTGTATTGTAAAATAAAAGTAGAGTTTATCTATGATATTCATATGCCTGTGGTCAGCTTTATTAAGTATAGACTCACAATCTAGTTGTCATATTCTGGCGAGAAGAAGACTAAAAACCCTTTCTCTGATGCTGGAAAACATCTCTGCACTGCTCCGCCATGCCCAGATGTCGGTCATCAGTCTACATGTAAATCCTTCAGAAAATAAAATTAGCAACAATGAAATGCAAAAATTATTAGGCTTATCTTTCTTTAAATCGAATCCGTAAACGTCAACTGCAACCTGTGCTGCTTTGCTGTTGCTAATGTTGGACATGTTCATCTCAGATATTACAGACATTGTGTGGTGCTTAAATTCTATAGTATAGTTCCTGCATTGTGGCATGATATCGGTAAGTTCCAAATGTTATCACTTTAATTGATTATTCTCAACTATGGTGTAATGTCACTACTGGTATAGAGCTGGTAGGTTAGATGCTTTTACTTCAGAGTCAGTAACGCTGTGGCTTATCTTAAGATTTTAAGACATAAATGAGGATTTTCTTCGGCTTATAGAATGGGGCAGCCTATTGTTGGAGAAATATGAGATACTTTGACAATATATGTTAGTCATTCTAGGTTCAGGGTCACTTAATTTAAATGTAGTAAAATTATTTAGAGCAGAAAAAGACTCGTTATTAAGTGGAAACACAAACAGACAGTATGTGACCGTAACCCTAGGAGGCACAAACCTCAAACAACAGCTTACTCTGGAACCAGGTCTGCTGCTGGCTCTCTGATTTTGCAGATTGATCATTTTGCTTGAAGGGAGGAGTGGATATAGTGGTGCTGGAGAACATGAGAGTGATGGCGGAGGGATGGGTAGGGGGCAGAGGAAATGAATAAGATCACGGGACGCTGTTTAAAATTCCATGTGTCAAGACCTCAGCACATAATAAACTGTTGGGCTCCTCCAGGGTAGTGCCGCAGTTAGGAAGTGCACATGCATGTGTGTGGCATAGTCTGCAGAGCAGTTAATACAATGAAGTATAAGGGTAGATTGTAAGTGGCAGCTTACATGCCCACACTTATGCATCCTGATAGATATACATGAAATTCATACATGGAAAAACCCTGAGGCAACAAAATGTGGTTTTCCGGTTGAAAGCTTTCCTGAAATTTGTTCTTGGCTGGCGACATGCGCCCCGCCACACTGGAGCTGATTTCTTCTCAATGACAGGTTCAAATCAATCGATATTTTATCTTTGCAGCTTGTGGACCGCAACGCCGTGGCCTATCTTCAGTAGTTCTTTACTGTTTCTCGGCCCATTCCTCTGCTGTTGTAGTAATTATCTTTTAAGGAAGGTCGTTTGCTCTCGGCACGGAGAGGCCGGTAAATGCCATTAACCTGTACGCACCCTCGCCAGCAGTGCTGCTCCATCGTCCTGAGACTAATCAATGGGAGAAATCTGCTTGGGGTAAATTGTTTTTTTATGGCTATGGTATATTGATGCAAGCACATCGATTTGGTCCGGCCCTCAATGTGAAAGAGGTTAAATACTTACTTTTGAAGAGGAGAAGAAGAGGAAACAGAGGTGGGGGTTGGGGTGGGTAGATGGGTGTAGACTCTATCTATCAGGGTGATCCCCCCCTCCCTGTCCTCCACCCCACCCCCTTCTCTGATTAAGTCTTTTTGAGATGTTTCATTTGTCAGACCAGGGCTTTAAAAGGCACTGAGAATACTCTAAAGATTTTCTGGCTGTTCTTTTAAGTCATTAGATCACTATCAGTCAAGGGTGCAAACCCAACTGCCTTTATATCTCTACTCTTTAGTTTGATTAATTTTCTCCGTTTACTCAAACTAATTTCATTTAAAAGCACCACAGGAATTAGGTTTATGGAAGTGTGTGTGTGTGTGTGTGTGTATGTGTGTGTGTGCGTGCGTGCGTGCGTGTGTGTGTGTGTGTTTGTTAGCAATATTGTGTGGTTATTACTCGTGACAGCCTCCTGTTTTCTTCTCTAGCCTTGTTATGGGCTGAGATTAGTGCATTGACAAAGCTTGATTGAGTTGTGTTATATTCTGGCATATTTGGGCTTATTAGAATTAACTGCTCACTGCAAAGGAAATGGGTTAGCAGGCTGATTTGTCTCTCTCTCTCTCTCTCTCTCTCTCTCTCTCTCTCTCTCTCTCTCTTTCTCTCTGTGTCTGTCTGTCTGGAGCAGAAGGCTTTCTAAATGACTTCGATTAATGCAGAATGCTCCCTCAATTAAAAAATCCAAAGCTATCATGAATTTTTCATACTCGGAGCGTTTAAGCTAATTATGGCACAAATGGGGCACTTTGCACCGAGGCACTGCTGAGCAGGCTGACATTGATGGCTAATGTCACTGTCACAGGACCTCGCTTTGCAGCTATGCTAATCAACACACCTTCTTAGTATTCCTGATAGAACACTCCCACTAACCCCCCCCCCCCCCCCACACACACACACCAAACCACACGCATGCTATCCATCTCACCCTCACCCAGGCAAACACTAATGTGTGCATGCGTATGTGATGTACTGTGATAACAAAGGCCTTATTCTGGTAAAATTATTATTGTCTCTGTATTCAGTCATTTAGCTGCTTTTAACTGATCTTTCGTTCAGATATTGTTGAGATATCGTTTACCTTAAATGTGACTAATGTTCGCAATCTGAGATCCTTTAATAATGATAACCAAACAATATTCAATCAAAATTTGTATTTCAATGAGATGGCTGTTTTTCTTAGACACAATTTGACAAGATTCATTTCCCTTATTTTTAAAACAAGTAACTTTTCTATCTTAATTAGATTTTTTTTCACTCTTAAAGATGTTAATTAAATATAGCAGTTTTAGCATTAAATATTTAGTGTTTAATTACAATTAAACAAAGTTTAATATTAAATGTTAAAACTGCTATATTTGTATATGTATTTGTACTGATTTAATTAAAATATTTTTTAAAATTCAAATTAAGTTTAGATGCTATTTAATATGAAATATTTTTAAGATGAATCAAAATACATCAGTTCCTCTCATTTAAGTGTTTTGTTATGATTCCATAGGTGCACACTGTCTGACTAATATTTAATGCCTTTATCACCACACAGCTGCCAAGCAAATTTTAATTTCAATTTCACATTTGTAATTTGCTGAAGTGAGAGTCAGCAAATTACAAATGAGAGAGAGACAATTTGTAATTAAATACACACCCCATTACACAAAGTGCACCACAATAAAATCTGACCTCTATATTTAACCTTATCCACATCAACAGTATTTGGGGAGCAGTGTAGCAGTACCTTGCTCATGGGTGACTCATTGATATATCTGTTTCTTTACCATCCAAATGAATCAATGTAAATGTCAATGTACCTGGGCTAGGACTTGAACCAGTGACCCTCTGTTCACTAAATGCTAAAACTAAATTAAAACTGACCGATAATAGAACTAAGACCTTAGTTATGCTGGACCTTATGATTTTCATCATAGATTCAATGATAAAATAATAAACCACCTCCTCATTTTGAAAAAGTATAATGTTACGATGTTACATGGAACCTAAAGGTGCTTCTCCCTTGATGAAATTATTTTAACAGAATGACTCCCAAGGATGACTCAGAATTGGCATATTCTCTCTAGAGGTAGAAAAGGAACAAAGACTTTTAAATACTTTATAGAGTTTGAAGATTTAGATCAGATGAAATATTCATTGATACTGATTATGCTGAAATTATGACTGACGGCTCATCTGAAAAGAGGGTTCATAGCATGTAAATAATGCATATTTTCCTATAAAAAACATCTGTTCTGTAGAATGAGAAAGGCAGAGGTTCCTCTGTAATTAAAAGCTGACTGGTTGAGTGAAGATACAGGTTAGGTATAAGATTTACTTTCCTATAAACCATCTCTTTGGGGAACAGAAAAACGCCTTTGCGTTTGCAGTATGTGGTGGACAGAGGAAGAGAAAAGCATTTTATAAAACGTGGGCGGCAGTCATTTAGCTGCCTGTTTTATTGAAATGATAATGTGAGTGGCGTGGGGATGCGGTGGGATGGGGTTTTTAAACGGGCGTGGCGAAAGGCACATGGAGAGGACTTCAAATGAGAGGAAGCAGTGTCTATACTTAAAGAGGACTGCCGGAGTTTATCACCACACTGCAAAGTTAAGAACTTCACATGGAGATGACATCTTCCCACCACCCGTTACTGAGAATAATTAATTAGACATGATAAATTATTCCATTCTCAATCCACTGCCACCATCACACACACACACACTTACACACACACGCTTATGCCCTTTTGTGCGTGTCAAATGAGTATTAAAATTTCAGAGCCCGCGTGATTAGTATGCTACGAATGGGTTAGTGTCCCTCTAAAGATTCTGGTGGACAAAAGCCGCTAAGTGTTGGCCATGACTCCGTCTGAGGATGTGAACTTTAATTTACTGAGACCTGGAGCTGTCAGCAGCTGCTGGAGAAAGTAACCCTTTTTGGCCGAGCGGAGAAACACAAAAGCTTTATATTAGGCTGAAGCAGCCTCATTTTCAGATTCTTTTGAGCTCCGTCTTAGCCATGAGATTGGCCTGACTGTACACTAGACATGTCGGAAAACGCCCCACTCAGCCAGGGTTCAAGCAAAACTTCTAGAAGGAAATGGATGCTGATGAGTTTTAATCTAGGTTTTGTAATCATGTCCTTTAGCCTTTAAGCTCTGTTTGTTTACACGTTTGCTGAATGTGTTGTAGTGAATACCAGTATGGATGATGGCACTTGAAGGCTCCATTGACTCCTGGACTACATTTAGTTGTGTGTTTTAGCTGCAGTAGAGTTTGGGTGCTGAGGGAGTTGGAGGCCATGCGATTGCCGGTCACTGGCCTCTCAGGGGCAGGGGGGAATCAGAGTGAAGAAAAAGACGGCCGGAGAGATGGGAAAATGAGGAACATGCAGGTAGAACAAAGAAGGGAGAGAAGACAGAAAGAGGTCAAGTAGAGAAAGGAAGGAGTTGAGAGGCTTTATCCCAATAGGTTTCTTACTCCCTGCACAGTGCACTACGCACAGCAGCCTCAAAAGTCTAGAAGCACCTATCATGTTCAGAATTTTCAGAAATTTGTCTACAGTCTTATGAACTGCACTAAATGTATTTTTAATATTTAAGATTTGAGATTTTATGGTAATGTGCACAGCAGAACAAGCAGTTACACTGTCCAGTAAAATTCTTACTTAACCCTAACCCTAACCCTAACCCTCCGTTGCCAAAGTGTACTCAGTATTGTAAAAATGTTAACAGCAAATATTTATTCAATTTATGTCAGATTAGCCGCTTCAGGACTGGGTGGCTTGTTGATTCTAAGATTCTGAATTATGAAAATGATGAACACAAATAAAGTGCACCACAATGAAATGTGACCTCTGCATTTAACACATCCATATGTGGAGCAGCAGTCAGCTATGAACAGCACCCAGGAAGCAGTGTAGCGGGACGGTATCGTGCTCAAGGCTACCTCAGTGGTACCTGGGCCAGGACCTTCTGAACCCTCCTTCACAAGGGCAAGGCCCAGACCACCCGGGCCACCACTGCCTGCTGGTAGTGTAAAGGTTATACAAAAAACGAATAAATGAGAAACATGTTTCTGCATCACAGCATTTTACACTGGAAGTGTCTCGGTTTTGTTTAGGAATTTCGCAGTCCTTTACACTTTTGGAAAAGAGAAAAAAGTTAGAGAGCACTTCCTTCAGCAGTTGAATTGTCACTAGCACTTTCACATAAAGCTTGAGTATGTGTAACCCAGGTAGAGCTGCTTTAGGAGATGCTTACACCTCCCAAAGTAAAGTACAAGACAGTCAAATTCTTTTAATACTTGTGCAAATGTTCTCGTTGAGCTTGGTGGTTGCTATGGCTAACACAGAGATGGTGGTGGTTGATCAGGTGTTTCCAAACTGCAAAGATTTCAAACAGAATAAGTAAAGCTGCATTTTCACTGTCTAAAAACCACAGTTGGACTGCAAAATGTGAGTTATGTAAGTGTGTAATTAGTTCTACTGGCTGGTGAATAAATGTTGCGTAGTGTGAAAATGCTTATCAGAGGGAATTCTAGTTCTTGGTCAAGAACCGGTAATGACAAAATGGGAAAGGTCTGCAGAATGACTTGAATTAGAAAATGCAGGAGAAAATCTGATTTCTTTGCTATAAACTACTTCAAACTACAACTGTACACTTTTAAATAAAAGATTTTGTGATTGTCACACAAATTTCCCAATCCAGACACCCTGCTCCAAAACAAAAAACTTTGTTGTAATTAGTGACTGTTTCTTGTCTGATTGATAAAATCTAGTACATAGAAGTGTATACATGAGGAGGGAACAAAAGCCAGAAATTATTTTGTAGTCAGTGACTATATTTATGCACAGTAAGAATTCTGGGCTTAAGATGTTGTTATTGCCATAAAAGTTTTTTCTTCATTGTAGCCTCAATGTCTAGATGTAGTAATATTGGGCTTTTTTTTGCCAATATGTGTCTGTCTGTCTGTCTGTCTGTCTGTCATTCTGCCTTTCAATCCATCCATTAATTATATTTTTAAAAAAATATTTGTTCTGTACCTAAAATGGTGAATGTCAGATTCATAACCAGTTATTTTTCAGAAACATGCCAGCAGTGTCTACTACTGCTGAAACCATCTTAGTGCAGTCAACATGGGCTGCATAGACTTCTGAGACAAAGGCTGTGTCCCAAACAACGCACTTTAATATTCTGTGCACTTCTATTGGTGCTCATTTTTATTGTAGTATTTTGGAACACGACCAAGACTTGCCCTGACATAGCATACAGCTCCTATACTTAAACAGTGCACTGTCTATCCAGTAGTGGAGTCATTTGGGACTGGGCCCGAGAGTTAGGACAGTGAGTGAGAGAGAGACAGTGGCAGGAGTGTGACTTCCTGCTGGTCTCCTAGACATCTGTCAACTCAGCTCCGTCCTCTCGGGACGCTGCGGAAATACTGCTTGTCACCTCCCGTCTCGTCACAGACACACTCGCTCCACTCTCTCACGCCAAAACACACTCCAGGTATGTCTCCCAGAAGGCTAGGCCGAGCAGAGTCCTGTGTGGGAGCCTGTCACGGAGCGCTTGTGTTCTTCAGCCGTCTGAAGCTCTCTGCCTCCTGCCTGTGCTCTCCTGTTGATCAGGGCTGCCCTTCTCTGTTGACTAGCACACACTGCGCTCCGTTCCCCACTGAAGCCTGCTGTCTGCTCTCTGGGCTTCTCCGGGCGAAGTGTGAATGGTGTGACAGTAAGAGTGCGTTCTGTTCAAGCGGAGATGTTAGTGGGTTCACGGCGAGAGCAAAGCTGTCTTCAAGCACCAAAAGCGTTGAGAGAAAGAGCCGTGGTGTGTGTAAGCGGTGGGAGGTTTGATGGAAAGTGAAGGTAGTGTGAACACACTCCACACACTCCAGCAGTCTGCCCGCCAGCTCTGCACCTGCATACAATGAAGAGTTCACTCAGCTCGCCTCAGCAAAGGTCTACTGTAAACACCACGTTAAACTGCCAAAGCATTTTAGTCTTTTATTAAATACACCCTTCTGGTAATCAGTCAGTGGTGACGTAGAGGTGCCTGGCCTTTTAAAATAAGCTATAAAATATTTTTCATCCATTTCCCACAGCTCATAGTCCATGGAGTCTTCACTCAATGTTGTGTTTCCAAATGATGCACAAAAATGTTTGAAACCTATGAACCTGGTTTATCACTCACTCGCTCACTCAGTCATATTGTGTAAGCATTTCATGAAAAATGAATTACTTGTACAATCATACAATAAAAATTGTCCAAAACCACTTCTATCAACAACATTCAGGGAGCAGTTTAATACAACAGTACTAGATATTATATATGAGATGTTCTAACAAATTATATGACCATATTTGTAAGTATAAACTGGGAAATTCAGACATTTGATTTTCACTGGCATGAATGGCTCCTGGTATTGTTAGAAAGGACACTCCCCCTGGTTGGGAAGGTATAAAATCCACCATGCAAGATTTCTCTCACACTGAAGATAAGGAATGGAAGACAAAAGCTGTCAGTCACTTGATAATAGTTGCAGGATGATGTGAAAGCCTCAGGAATGATAGTTACATAAAGAAAAATATCAGCCCCTCAATCATCTCTGTTCCTCCACCACACATACATGTGGTCCTAAGAACATTAAACCCATGTATGAAGTATGGAGGAGGGAGTATCATACATCATTGATCTTTTTTTCCAGACAATTGTGGCAAACAGTATGCGATTTCTGGTTGCTTGGGGTGTCAGGGAAGTTTTGCTTTACACGAGGGAGGAGTCTAAGATATTCTTCTTAAACTAGTAAGAATTTTGGTTTTTCCCCCTCTTGCCTAATGCACTTTATTATTTTAATAATCCCCAGCAACAGAGTGGACAGGCAGAGACAAACACATCAAATAGACAAACAGAAGAAAAGAAAATAACAATAGGGGGAGGCAGGACAAGGAGAACAGAATACAGCATGGATCTTGGATAAACAATGGCAACATACAAAACATTAGTAACGATTAATGATTGTGGTAATAATAATAATAATTATCGAATCTTTGAAGACTTCCCTAGTTGCCTTACATGGATCCGCCAATGCGTGACCATGGCAATGTGGACTGGTTTGTCACTACAAGTGGTGGTAGATGTTGTCGGGGGGACACAGTGCCCCCATCCTTGGTCCAAGGTAAAGGCAGGAAGAGCCAGCCAATCAAGGCCCCAAGAAACCCCTCACCACGCAAGGGCCCATAGCCACCTGCCTCCGAGAAAGCCCCCCCTCACATATTACCTTAAAGCATTTAGTAGGTGTTCAACTAAATTCTACTACAGTATATGACAGACAAACGCCACAAAAAAGGGAGCCAGCACCATAACGACAACCCCTGTGATGCCCCAGTTCGCCACATTTAGGGCCCAGATCAATGGGGGCGTGCTAACAAGGCTGGACTGTACACCAATATGCTATGAAAGTAAAAAGCATATTTTTTACTATTTACATATAGTGTGTGTTGGTTTGGGTGTGTACTCACACTGTCTCTCTGTCAGGCTTGGTTTCTCTCTTGTGGTTTGGTAAGGCCAATAGAGAATTCAGTAGCAGGACAACAGGATTCATAGTGCTGCCAATTGGATTTGACACATTATCAGTGGAGTAGCCTGAGGCTGGGTTGGAGTGAGAGCAGTGTTCTGCTGTGATCATGCTGCTCTTTAAGAGCGATCCACTCCTCTGCCACATCAGGGCTGCTGTTGAGGCCTCATTAATATGATGTGCGAAGAACGTCCAATTATTGCCTCGAGATACTTTTGGCCCATGTGTTAGTGCCGTTAGCGTGTGTGAGGGTGAGTGTTTGGTTACAGGAAGACCTCCCTTCCCTCAGTCCTTACGCCGAGCTGTAAGTGTGTGTAAGTGTGTGTGGAGAACATTAGGGGAGAGCAGTAGAGGAGAACAATGTGGATCAGAGCTACTCCTGTCTACCACAAGGAAAGGAAGTGATGTGTCCAATTGAAGGACTTCCATAAGACAGGAAACTCTCTGTCTCTGTCCCTCTCTCTCCCTCTCCCCAGTCTCTCAATATTTCTCACATTGTCTCATGTTATCTCATGCTCGTATTTTCTCTTTGATCTTTCTCTTATTTCATTCTCTTTTCCCCTCTCTGTCTCTCATTCTGTCTCTCTCCCTCAGTCTTTGCCTCTGTCCTTCCTTTTCTCTCTCTCTCTCTTTCTCTCTGTCTCTCACTCTACTCGCTTACTCTCTCGCTCTCTGTCTTTCGCCTGACAGTTAAGGTCAGAGGCTTCTCCCCCCGTCTCTGTCTCTCCCTCCATTCTCTCATCTGTTGACAGGTGCTCCTGTGGGAATGGACCTGGGCTCCACTCTCTGACACACGACTCTAATAATTCATATTTCATTAGTGTTTTTCTGTGGTTCTTAATGCAGCCCCCCCATCCCCACCCCCAGTGCAGAGCGATGGCTTCCAGCACAAGCAGTGAATCCAGACTTGAGTCAAGTATTCAGGCAGCAAACTGCTCCTGGCCTTCCACACTAGACCCTCCTCAGAGGGTGACAGGTCTTCCCTTCCCTTCCCAATGAATTATTCACTCAAATCTATCCTTCACTTTCCCACTGCTCTGCCTCAAAGCATCATTTTATTTGTAAAGTTGGTTGTTGATTTGTAAAGTGTGAGGTGTAAAATTCTGAGGATGATGATCTGATCACTTTTAGGTCTGATTTTTGTAAAATTTCTGAGAATTTTAAATGGTTTACAAACTTTTAGCACAAATATTTACATGGGCAGAAGACCAACGTTGCAGCCCATTGGAGTTTAACACCAAACTGTTTTTATGGACCTTTTTAGACAAAAATATTCAGCCCAACTGTGAAAAAACACAGACCATTCTACCTCCTCAGTTGTTTACAATTGTGCTCATAAGTTTACATACCATAATAGAATGTATGATTTCTTAACCATTTTCAAAGAATATGAGTGATAAAACATTTTTTTTCTTTCACTCATGGTTAGTGGTTTGCTGAAACCATTTTTTATCACAACACAAAATATTGTAATGATTCTTTGTGTCATTTGTGTAGTAATGGCTTTCTTCTGGCAACTCGACCATGCAGCTCATCTTTCTTCAAGTATCTACATATTGTGCATCTTGAAACAGCCACACAGCATTTTTTCATAGAGTCCTGTATTTCACCTGAAGCTATTTGTGGGTTTTTCTTTGCATCCAAAACATTTTTCCTGGCAGAAATTTTAGTTGGTCTACCTAACCGTGGTTTGGTTTCAACAGAACCCCTAATTTTCCACTTCTTAATTAGAGCTTGAACACTGCTGATTGGCTTTCTCAATTCCTTTGATATTTTCTTATATCCCTATCCTGTTTTATAGAGTTCAACTACCTTTTCCCACAGATCCTTTGACAAGTCTTTTGCTTTACCCATGACTTAGAATCCAAAAAACATCAGTGAAGCGCTGGATTAAAGATGCAAGACTATGTCAGGATTCCAGAAACTCATTGACCTTTTATAATTACCCACTAATTACAAGCAAACAGATCACAGGTGAAGATGTTTTCCTCTAATAGCCATTCAAACCTGTGTGTGTAAAGTTGTGTGCATGTTATCAGGCCAAATCACCAGGGTATGTAAACTAATGATCAGGGTCATTTGGGTAGTTTGTGTTGTCATTATGATTTGAAAGAGTAAATACAGTTGTTTGACAATAAATGGCTTCAGCCAAACACTAAAGAAAGTGAAAGAATAGTGAGTGTTATCATTCATATTCTCTGACAAATGGCTAAACAATCATAAATTCTGTCAGGGTATATACGCTTATGAGAACAACTGTATGCTTTGCACAAGGGAGTGTATTATTGACCAAACCCTGAAATGTCCAATAGGCAGACGTCTGATTTCAACATATTCACTGCTGTAGAGTCTAGTGGCTGTGTGCCTTACACCTTCCCAGCCAACAACAAGACTTATGTGTAGCTGCTCAGCCATGGAAATTGCAATGTACTGTGCACTAACTTCACATCAGACTGAAAAAGAGGCGAAATATTCAAGAGAAAAGTAATTTATTTTTTTGTTATTTGCTGTCAGATAATCCTAAAATGACTTTGTGCTTGTGAAAATGTGATTGCTCTTTTTGAGCTTGGCAGCACTGCCTGACATAATTGCAGACATTCCATAGCGTTCGCTGTTATATACTATGAATAGTTATTTAAAGTGTGGCACAAGTGTCTGAATTGATGTAAATCCCTTGGTTATGAATTTCTTTAAATCTGATGATCTCCCCATTCACCTTTTTGCCTTTGCAAACTTTTGAAGATTTATTTTCCACTGACTATTGGTGGGCAGAGGGCTAGGCAAATAAAGTGGGAGTAGTGAGAGGGGAGGGCTGGATGGGGGGATGAGGAGGCAGGCGATCAGAGTTGTAAGTAGAGCGTGTCTGCGCTGGAGCTGATTATATTAAACGCTGAGACATTGGAGGCATTAATAATACATTAGCCTATCTGATGCTCCTGCTATGCAACCAAAACCCCAATCTCTCCCATTCCCTGCAGATCTGTCCGACGTGCCAGCCTAGGGAAACGGAGGGAGGGGGAGGCTAATATAGCCCTCTTTATTGACTCAGGGAGTAGAAGAGAGAGTCACCCTCTGCTTATTGTAGAGGGGGACCTCAATTAAGTTCGCTATGGGGAGATCAGAAGTGAAGGGGCTACTAAATTCTTCAGGGCTGTAATCCCATGCTCTTTACATTGGCTTTATGTTTGTGTGTCAGTCCTTTTTTGCAAGTGGTGGAGTGAAAACAGTAATGCATGATGCAAATTGGTCTGCGAAGCTTGGAAGATAAGGCGATCATAACAATTTTGATCATTTTAAAATATTTGTTTTTTATCAATCATTTGCATTCAATGTATTTTTGATGAAGTAATTATCATTTTCAGCATTTAAAACATAAAATTTGCTACACAATACATTAATCTTACTATATTTAACATTCACTAGGTGGGACAGGGGAAGAAGTCTAACCATTCTCTCGCAACAGCATAAAGCAGTGGAATGGTTGGGGTAGTTAGCAAGCTATCTTGCTAACTACACATCAGAACACGTCAGAACTGCAGAGACTCTCTCTACCTTCAAGAAACTCAAGACTCAACTGTTCCGCGACTACCTCAGCATCCAAAAACATCAACAAAGTTCACTTTAACCCTGACTTTTAATCAAATACATGGTGTCAATCTACAGATCCCACAGTTTCACACTTATAATTACTTGTGTTTACACTACTTGCAATAATATATACTTGCAACAATATAATTAAATATGCTACTTGTGTCGTGCCTTATCATAGGCAAAGAAGCACTTAAAGAACTTAACATCAGCCAATACTGAAACATTTATTGACAATAAAGAATGTCCTGACTCGTATAGCCCTCGTATATATGAATAGAACATGTTAATTATGCTGTAGCTCCTACTGTTGGTTTAGACTTACTCATAAGCTCTTAATGACAGTGTAGAATGTGTTTCTCTTTCAGAAAGTAAAGTTTTAGCACATATTATCTGCACTGTTGCAGCACCTGCACTGTTTTTATGACTAAGAAGATTGTATTGAACTCCCTGTAACTCGTACATCAGTGTTGTCATGTCTGAATTTATGCTTGATTGTTCCTGTACCAGGAATTCGCTTTGGACAAAAGCGTCAGTCAAATGAATAAATGCAAATGTAAATGTATCTTCAATGTTCTAGAGAACGGATAACTGCATAAATAACATTTCAAAAGTTAAAAATACAAATGAGAAATAATTCACACAACACTTTTGTTACAAATGTTGATAACTTGTTTAAAAACTTACTTACACAAGTTCATATTACATGAAATAGAAACAATGATTTTTAATGTAGTGGCAACTACACATCAAGCCCACTGTGCTTTTAAACACAGGGAAAACAGGAAAAAGACAAAAACAGGAAGATTAAAAAGAACTCCAGTCAACTCATTTATCATTTGTTCTTTCATTTATCACTGCACCCGAATGGCGCCCATTCTAGGTAAAAGACATCTATTTTCAGAGTTCCACCACTCATTCTAGCACTGAAGCCGAGTAATGAATGGTGCTTTTTAAATGTGTTTGGAGGAATTTGGAGCAATGCTTTACATGGATGTCTTGTTGGAAAAAATGAACTACAGAGATGCACATTTGCTTAGGCTGTAACCTTCTCAGTGGAGCAATTTTAATGCATATGTACAACATAGGAAATAGTTCTAATTAATTAATTCATTTTCCAAACTGCTCTATCCATTTCGGGTCGATCCCAGCTGACTACGGGCCAATTCAACCAACACAGAGACAGACAACCATTTACCACACACTCACAACTATGGGCAATCTATAGTATAGTAGCCAATCCACAAGCCTTGTGACAGTGGGAGGAAACACATGCGAACATAGCTATAACTTGCAAACGTCACGCAGAAAGGCATCCATGGTCCAGGGATCGAACCCAGGACCTTCTTGCTGTGAGGTGACAGTACTAACCACTGCACCTTTTTTCTCGCTGCCGAATCACTTTTATAAATGGAAAAACATGACTGACATTAAT
Organism: Lepidarchus adonis; assembly: GCA_037576955.1. NCBI lineage: Eukaryota > Metazoa > Chordata > Actinopteri > Characiformes > Lepidarchidae > Lepidarchus > Lepidarchus adonis. The sequence goes on from JBBIGC010000018.1 coordinate 12,879,216, forward strand.
TTACACTTTTTTTTTCTTCCAAAAATTTAGCTTGTAAATATCTCACTTGGTGTGAACAGACTTTGAGTTCAAAATATTATCAATATTATAATCACGAAAAATGCGAAACGATTGTTAATAATTAGGTAAAATTAAGTTTTTTGTCTGTGCTCCAGCACTGAGAAGAGCAGAGTGAGTGTGTGACCTCTGTTTGGGACAGCTAGTGATCGGGTTTGTGTGTAAGAGTGAGTGATGTGATGTGCTCTAAGGATGTGTGTGGTGTTGTGGAGGACGTGGGACGTGGCTAGTTGAGTCCAAGGGAGACAGAGAGGTGCATTTGTTTGAGTCAGTGTCGTTCGCCCCCGCCCCGAGCAACCCGGGCCCCCGCTGTGCTCTCCTGTCCTGTCCAGGCCTTGCGCGGGCCTCGTTCTCTGCAGCAGGGTGTGATGGAGGAGGCTGGGGGCTCTGAGCTGCAAACGCACCGCTAAAGTGCTTCAGTCGCCCCCACTCAGCTCTAATGGCTTTATAGAAGCTAGGCTGTGGGTACAGGGGCAAACACATAAATACACACTTTTTAAATCACTTGCAAACACACACAGTAAGTATCACATTGTTCACTTTCTTTTGCATATACATGCACTGTAGTGAAAGAATTATTCATGTTTAAGTATTAATATTACATTTGCTTGGAATAAGGTTGTTTATTGTAATTATTATTATACTTATACTTATTATAAGTAAGACATTGTTTGTTGGTGTATTTTAACACTGTAATGTGTGGCTGTAGTCCACTCTAGGCTGGACATTGTGACCTAACCTTAGGAACATCACTGTAACATGCGGCCGCAAGTGGCTTATGTTTCACATTAGTGTAATTGACGATTTGTCAGTGTGAACACAACTCATCACACAAAGTGCACCTCAATGAAATGTGACCTGTGCATTTAAGCCATCCACATGTAAAGCAGTGGGCAGCTATCCACCGCAACCGGGCAGCAGTGTAGCAGGACAGTTCCCTGCTCAAGGACACTTCAGGGGCACCTGGGTAAGGGCTTGAACTTTTGACTCTTTGATCACATTCATAACCACTAGGCTACTTTTACATCAAAACAATGAGCAAAATGGCCCATTCTTCTACCATTTTCTATGCAAATCCTCTTACAATGTCTGTCAAACATCAACCATAACCCCAGCTGCAGACACAGCCTCATCCACCCCTGTGTTTGCTGTATATTCCATATGTACATTTCTCCTCATTAAATCAGACTTGAATAGAATCTTCAGTTTAAAAGCTGTATGTTTACCCGGTCACCCTGATGGTGATTGGATACAACAGCTGTCTGATTTTAGGCCAATGACTAAATAGTCACTGATAGTGTTGCTCATGTCAGATTAAAAGTAAAACATTTTTAGCTCAAGTTAGGATTTTGTTTATGTTCATCACACAACTGTGTGAAATTGAAATTATAATTCTTTTTTTTTTTTTTTTTTACCCCTTCCACCCCCTTCAAGTGCATACCCTGGGGCCTGTTGCCCGAGGCCAGAGCTGTGCAAGTAGTGATTCTGTGGGATACATCTTGTTCACACAACAGACTGACAGAAGAAAGAGCTTCTTTTTCTTCTTCTTCTTCTTCTTCTTCTTCTTCGTCTTCTTCATCTTTCCTTTTTTTTTAGGTAGAATGGGTTTTACTATATTCACTTCTCCTTCTCTCTCTTTCTCCATCTCTATATCTCTCTTTTTTATGTAGAATGGGATTTACTGTATTCACTTCTTCTTCTTCGGTCTCTTTCTCTCTCTATCTCCATCTCTCTATCTCCATCTCTCTATCTCTTATTTTTAGGAAGAATGGGTTTTAGTGTATTCAGCTCTTCTTTTTCTTCTTCAATCTCTCTCTCTCTCTCTCTCTCTCTCTCTCTCTCTCTCTCTCTCTCTCTCTCTCTCTCTCTCTCTCTCTCTC
>JBBIGC010000018.1:12881252-12891661 GCA_037576955.1 Lepidarchus adonis
CTCTCTCTCTCTCTCTCTCTCTCTCTCTCTCTCTCTCTCTCTCTCTCTCTCTCTCTCCCTGTCTCTCTCTCTCTCTCCCTGTCTCTCTCTCTCTCGCTCGCTCGCTCACTATCCGTAGGCCTCACTCTGTATCTCCCCTCTCCTTCTCCTCCTGTAATCTACATAAAAAAGGGGACTGATTATCAGTTTGAAGAGCTGCCGGTCATGCTGGATTTTTTCTCTCTTTAAAGATGCCTTAGAGACAGGACTATATTGGGCAGATAGCTAATCTCTCAGAAGTCCTGTTTGTTCTTCAGGTTTGCCCCCACTACAAACATTTCCCTGATCAAAGCACTATGAAAGGCCCCAGCGCTTCAAACGTGGGGAATCGTGGGCCCCATTCCTTCACGTTCGGCTCAAGCCGCTAATCGCCATGGCAACGACATAATCCCCGCTGCCGCCACCGCCGTTTCAGGTAGCAAAGGAGAAACGGAGGGAGCCTCATTTGAATAGACTCAACCTTAAAGTCATGTCCCACGCTGATTATACAGAGCACTGGCTGGTGTGCTTTCTGCATGCAGGAATTCTCATTTTCCCCCCTCAAAGATGAAGCATGACCTAGCACTCTCTTTTCCTCCAGTGGATTGTTAACTTGTGCACTGGAAGTCTTCCAGCTCACTTTGTAATGATCCAGGGCTCCAACCCTGTTTGAGGATGAAAACGGAAGTTGGAAACAGGCTGCATTTTCCCAGGAACAAAAACTAAGCTAAAAACACTAGCTGTGTTATGAAATAGTCTGCTACACACTGCTCATGTCCACTGCTCAGTCAATTTGAGGGTAAAATAATGATAACCTGAATGTTAATTAAACTTGGTAACATTTACAGCATATAGAATGTGTTATTATTAGGAAGAGACAGTACAATCATGTGTCAGAGGAAAATATGAGATTTTTTTTTTTAAATATCACATTATCATACACATACATACACATAAACAGTATAACAACAAGCATAAAGAATAGAATTAAAATATAGAAATTAATAGGTAATCAAGTGCCAGTAACGGTCAGTTCTTGATTTTGATGTGCCAGAAGCAGGAAAAATGGGTGAGCATGAAGAACTGTGCCGCTTTGATAAGGGCCTCATTGTGACGGCTAGAAGACGGTGACGGTGTTGTTCTTTTCTAAAACAGAATTGAATGAGTAAGCAGTAATGTCCAGGTGTGTTTTCTCTGAGGCGTCTTCAGAGAAAAATAATTGGCCATACTTTATATTAAGTGTCTCTAATTATTGTGTAGTTACACATTAACAATGCATGTAACTACAGTGTAACTACTAAGGAAGTAGCCATTGTTACATATGAATTACAGTAGTTCGGTTTATGTAATTACACAAGTGTGCTTTGATTGTTGTAATAACACGTTTTAACATCTCATCAAAGCACACTTGTCTAATTACATAAATATATGTATAGTTATATTAGGCCTGGTTACAGTGGTAACACAGGGCCATGTATGTTTGGATTTTTTCCTCCCTTAATTATAAAATCCTTCACTGAAAGTAATATTGTGTTTACTTGTGATGTATTTGACTAATATTTAAATTTGTTTGATGATCTGAAACATTTATGTTTGACAAACATCAGGAAGGGGTAAACACATTTTCACACCACTGTATATTAGGCCTATATACAGCCTAATAAAAACAATATGTTTTTAATTTTGCTTTAACTGGCTTAGGAATGTTGTGCTGGGGCTAAGATGCAAGAAAAATGACATTAAAATTATGGGTCTGCTTAAAGCTAATCTGTCTGTGTTTGTATTCCATTTTATTCCATTGTGTCTCTAACGTCAACATGCAAGCACTTTACCACAAATTGATAGCACCCCGTGTGTTGCTCCATATGGTATTTTTTATTGTTTTTAATGCATATTCATGGGGATGGTTAAAAGTCCAGTCATTTGTGCAAAAAGAACAATCAGTTAATAGCCTTGTCCCTGTGGGAGTGAAAAACTCCCTGAACAAAATCCCAACTGGGCAATTATTACACCTCGCAGGAGGAGCACATACATCTCCTCTTTCTTCTCATAAGCTCATTTGACTTCGAGCAGTCTGTGCAGTTGTACAGGGGTGGTGGGGGTTTGGGGGGGCGCGAGCCAAGATTCCATATCACACTGATATCGATATTAATTTTTATCAGCATATAACAAGAACAGTGGGCTTTAAGATGTATTTGATGTCTTTCAAGTAAAAGCACAAAGAGGGGATTAAAAACCTGACTGACTTCATTCTGCACAGGGAGTTTACATTGAGCTTCATTTGTCAAAGGAAACGGCAGCCTAAACTTTTCTCTCCCTTTTAATCTGTCGCCTCAAATCTGCGAAAATTTCATTTCCCCTCACTTGCCATTTATCACAGCTGCAGCCTGCTGTGCAATTTTTTTTCTTCACTTTTTGCCCTAAAATAAGCTTTTCCATTTCTGTAGTTAAGTGTTGGTGCTGATGAAGCCCCATGCCTTGCTCTTCATGGTGGTGCTGATGCAGGGGGGAATACATATGAACATGTTTTTTTCAGAGAAACCAAGAGTGAGTACATGCCTAAATCACTGTACAGTTCCCTCAATCTGTGGGGAGTTTTTCAGGCCATCTTAAATAGACTCGCTTATGCTGTTTCTGTGGTAAGATTGTTTTTACAAATGGACAGAAATATGGTAAAAACAAAACATATGTAGCAGCCACTGCTTTTGCTTTTGTCCTGTTTTATAGTATATAGCCAGGTGGCTTTTTTCAGCATATGGTATTTAAGCAGGAGTCATTTTCTGCTGTCTGCACAGCAAAAATCCATATGGAACCTGACTAAATCCTAAAGAACTGGGTCCAGGCTCCAAAAAGGTCTAGTGTTCAATATTCTTGTATTTATTGTGTTGGAGAGTTTATCCAAACCATTATTTTAGCTAAATGTAACCGCTGACTCCATTGTGATGTTTGCAAAAACTGGTGAGAAATGCAGTGCAGTCTTTCTTCTAGTTAAGAACCAATACACAGCAGATACGTTTATAACAGACAGAGTAGGTCACACATACATAGAAATGTGAACACTTACATTTGAAAAACAAATTTAAGAAAGAAATTTGATTTGCCCTGCAACGTGAATAGAGCCTTTAAGGTTTATTTTACAACTTGACACAATTTAAAGCAAACGTGGGCCGCTTTAGACTGTTTGCCCAAATGACATATATAAATCAGCCATAACATTAACACCACCTGCCTAACATTGTTTAGAACCCCCCATGCTGGTGAAACAGCCCTGACTGCATTGTGTTTTGACCCCTTCCTATCAGAACCAGCATTCACAATTCATACTTTGGCATCAGATCAAACAGACTAGCCTTCACTCCCTACTTGCATCAATGAGCCTTGGATGCCCATGACCCTGTTGCTGATTCACCAGTTGTCTTTCCTTTGATCAGTTTTGGCACTAGTACCACTAGCACACTATGAACTGTAATGCAAATAAACTGTATAAGTGTTTTTCCCCAAACTACTACTTTAAAACTTTAAATCTGTTTAGACATACTTGCTACTGCTAAAACCTCTTGAGAACTGTTCTCCCCGGACAATGTACCACTCTTTATCTCTACTTCTCGTTCCTCAGAGCAGCAGCTCTCTCCAGAGGTGTCAGAGAGTCATCTCTCAGTACCTCACTTTGCTGTTTTCTGCTGTTTTCATGCCTCCATGTTTCATGTGCAGAGAGAGGAAGGCTCAGTGTAAAGTGAGAGACACAGTGTGTAATTCCAGGCCGGTCCAGCGTACTCCACCAGTCACCTCGCCATCAATCACCTCCCAGGCTTTAAGTGACACGAGCAGTGAAATTGCACCTCCTTTCAACAAGCCAATCAGGATCCCCCTCAATTACCTGACATTTCATTAATCTCTATCAAAGTCGAGCTAACCGCATCCCACACTACCGGGGCTGCAGTAAGCCCTGGAGGCCATTATTAAATTTGCCTGTATCATTGTAAAGGAAATGGCAAACGCATTGGACTTAAAGGGCACCCAGCATCTGTCTCTTTAAGACGAAATCAGCTAAATTAAAAGTGCACAGTTGGACATGCCAAGAACAAACCACGTCCATGCCCTTTACAACAGTGCTTGATCAATTCTTAATGCGTCTAGCCAAACATTTTCCTTTAAAGTAAACACTTACTGCCCTTTAAAATCAAGACTAAATACTCCATGTGAAAAACAGGTGGGCACATTGCTATTTGTGAAGACCATATTTCCAGGTTTTAATGACATTTTGCAAAAAGCTTTATGTAGTAACAGAGCCACTTTATGTGGCAAAATATTTACATGTGCATACAGGAGATGGTGCAATAGTTCATTTGCGTCAGGCAATATCCTGCAAGCCTGTGCAAACGCATACATACAGTCGGCTTCTTTCTGAGGAACAGCAGTTGGTGAGGAAGTGAAGAAGTGGTTTCGCTTATTAGACTTGTGTGTTTTGAGCAAAGAGATTTTAATTATAATCTGAAATAACATGTATGGTGTAAATATTTATTAATAGTAAAGGATTTGAGGTATTGTTTTGCCTACACTGATCATCCATAACATTAAAACCATTGAATGTTAAATGTTAATGCTGGCTCTGATAGAAAGAGGTCAGTACAAATGATCCAACATAGTCAACAGCATGAGGCAAACCTACACAATATTAGGCAGGTGGTTTTAATGTTATGGCTAATTGGGGTAAACTATTGCAAAAAGGAAACCAGCCTTTACCTTGGAGAAACAAGCAAAAGAGCAAATTTAACCTATTAATAATTATCTCAATGAAACATAATACAAAAACATCTAAAATAATAGCATATTGTTGAAAATTTCAATATTTCTTAACATTCCTTTCAGAAAGTGATATTCACATATTATATAGATTCATTACACATATAGTAAAAGATCTCAACTTTTTACTTCTTGGAATTTTTATGATTATGGCTTACAAATAATAAAACACAAAATTCAGTGTCTCAGAACATTTGAATATCACATAAGATCAATAAAGGATATTAAAAACTGAAATGTCAAGCTTCTGAAAACTATGTTTATTCCTATGCACTCAATACTTGGTTGGGCCTCTTTATCCATAAATTACTGCATCAATGTGGTGTGGCATGGAGGCGATCAGCTTGTGGCACTGCTGAGGTGTAAAGCAAAATTTAAAATTAATCTGAAAAGAGGACTTTGGACACTGAGCATCAGTCCAGTGCTTGTTCTCCTAAGCCCAGGTAAAACACGTTTGATGCTGTCTCTGTTTCAGAAGTGGCTTGACATGAGGAATGCAACATTTCTAGCCCGTGTCTAGGATTCGTCTGCATGTAGTGGCTCATGATGCACTGACTCCAGCCTCACTCCACTCCTTGTGATGCTTCCTCAAATTCTTGAATGGATTTTGCTTGGAAATCCTTTTAAGGCTGCAGTTGTCCCTGTTATTGGGACAACCAGCTTCTTTAGCAATGACCTTTTGTGGCTTACCCTCCTTGTGAAGGGTGTCAATGACTGTCTTCTGGACATCTGTCTAGTCAACAGTCTTCCCTGTGATTGTGTAGCCTCCTGACACACACTGAGACCATTTAAAGGCCCAGGAAACCTTTGCAGCTGTTTTGAGTTAATTTGCTGATTAGGGTTTGACACCGTGACATTATTGTACTTTTTCACAGTATTCTAATTTTCAGTGAATTTTTGGTTTAATATCTGCAATCTATAACCATCAAAATTCCAAGAAATAAAGGCTTGACATATTTCACTGTGTGTGTTATGAATCTATATAATATATGGATTTCATTTTCTGAAAGTAATTTCAAGAAATATTGATCCTTTTTGTGATATTCTATTTTTTAGATGTACCTGTATAGTACAACTACACAGTAAAATAGGTTAAAGATAAACAGAGATGTTGGAATTATTGGGCTTTGAATCTTACTGTAGTGATCATGGCCTGGGGGGACATATTAATCATACCACATCCAATGAGTAGACCTGGTGAAATGGCAAATAGTCCCACTGGCCACTTTATGAGGTAATGTTCAATCACACACAAATAACTATTAAGCCAATCACATGGCAGCAACTCAATGCATTTAGGCACCTAGACATGGTGAAGAGGAGATGCTGAAGTTCAAACTGAGCATCAGAATGGAGGATATGCCATGGTTGTTGGTGCTAGAAAGGCTGATCTTCTGGAATTTTAATGCACAAACATCTCCACAGAGGAGAATGAGCAGGCTGGTTCAAGTCTAACCTCATTACAACCAAGTTCTGCAGAATTTCATCTCTGAACACACAACATGTCAACCTTGAAGTAGGCTACAGCAGCACCAGAACACCAAAGCTCACCAAAATGAAACAATACAAGATTGGAAAAAACATTGCCTGGTCTGATGAGTCTCTATTCAGTGGCCATGTTCAAATGGTATGGTCTGAATTTGGCATAAACAACATGACAGCATAGATCCTTCCTGTCAACAGTTAAGAGTGGTGGTTGTAGATTATTGGTCTTCTGATATCTACTTCCAGCAGGAAAATGCACCATGCCACAAAGCTCACATCATCTCAAACTGGTTTCTGTGCAGTTCGCTGCACTCCAATGATCTCAATTTAATGGAATGTGGTGGAACAGGAGATTTGCATCATGGATGTTCAACTGACAAACCTGCAGCAGTGTGGTTCTATCATATCATTATAATCTTTGATTTTGTTGAATCTATGCCATTCAGAGTTAAGGCAGTTCTGAAGACATAAGGGGGTTCAGCCAGGTGTATCTAATAAAGTGGCTTGTGAGTGTATTTCACAATGCTCACCATTATACACACTATTTAGTTTTTCTGAAGCTTGGTGAATTTACAGCACATTTATGCCATCAAACTGAGTGCAATAGATTTTATTCAATATTTCACACACTTTCCTACAAAAAATCCCATTAAATAGGCTTAATTAAGCTTTCTTTGTAATGAAATATGCAATTGGTCAGATATCCACTTTCTGTGAGATGTATAAAATGAACATTAAAGAGCATTATAGAGTGCGCATTTTCATTTGGATTTTTACTTATTTTCTCCAATTAAATATGGGCTACTTTCACTTGCTAGCTAGCTGCCTTCACACCATGCCGCCAGGCTGGAAGGTTAAGGGCTTCATCTGAAATATGTCTGCAGAACAACAGGGGCAACCAGGCATTTGACCCACCACTTCTCAAACTCCTTGGCCCAAGACCCACCGGTTATTGACTGGCTGCTCAGTCCACTCGCCCTTAAAGATGGATCACAGGCCAATGGACAAGAACAAACAGACAGTCAAAGTCAGCTGCAGAACCAATTAAAATCTTCATTTCAGCAGGGGGTGGTTTCCATAACAGTGAAACCTGTGTGTTGAGTGAGAGGACCACCACAGTTCATTAATCCAAACAGTCCATAATTTCCCTGCACTTTGAGCTAATGTCCAACATTGGGTCACAGCTTGTTACCAGGCAATGTGATTTACAGTCCCATCTCAGTCAGTCAGGTGAGGCTTGATTGTATACATGCTACCTTGACCTATGCCTCAAAAGAAGCAAGATGCATTTTTAGGGTGTGGTTTAACACTGTTGAGTGACAGGTTGACAGTGTTGATTGACAGCACAAGCCAAGGCAGGGTTATATGGAGGACCTGCTGGTAATGATGTATACCAATCTTTTTCAACGCTTACCAGACAAGGTGCTAAACGTTCATTAGAAATGTGCAATTTTAAAACACAGCGTGTGCTGTGCAGGATAGAGGAGGGCAAAGAAACATGATAAAAAGAGTAAAAGATGGCACCTGCTCCCCCATTAAGTAAGTTAATTAATTTAACAAGTAGAGTTCATTCAATTCCATCTTCATTTATCAATTGAGTTTTAATGCCAGAAACCTTTTAACTGTTTTTAACTCAACACAGTTGGAGGACAACTGTAACTGGCAACCCTACAATATCAGCTAACAGATGCTCCCATTGACCAACCTTGCCTGAGTGATGAGAGAAGAGGGAGGGATTTATACCTTCTTTAACTCCTTGTCCATGGATGCCTGTAGCTGCACCAGGGACAGAACTTACAGGACCAGTGCTTGCTTAGAAGACCTAGTTTCTGTGAAAATAAATGAGATATGAATGATTACAATCAATCCCGACATTTTTTCTGATCAACTTTGTCGACTATTTAATCAACCCAGGCTGGTTTTTGAGAACAGTCCAATGGTGGTGTGTTAGGAAGCTATTGGATGGCAGGTTTGAGTCTGTGTGCTAGCAGGTGTTAACAGCAGAGATTTGGAAGTGTTTTTAAATAGCAAATGCCCATTAGAGTGTTATTAACGGTGTGATGAGCTGTTACTAAACTGTTGAGTGACATTCCAGCCTCTAGAGCCTCCCTGCTGTTCATGCACATGCAGAGAGGAATGGTGGCAGGCAGAGAGCGAGAGAATAGAAAAAAAAAAGAATCTGGCTGATGTCAAACCTGAGCGTTTGTTGACGTGCAGAAAGATGAACTCAGGGGACACAATACTGGACACAGTTTATTTTTGCTGGATTACCCAGAGGGTCAGACTACAAGAGTCAATGTCTTTTACTGATGCGCAGACTGACTGTACATTAGTGAAATGTGCATGGATAAGCAGCAAGTAGTGCTATGCACCAACTATACGCCCAGTAATAAATGCTTACGGCAGTGATGACTAATAATGGGTGAAATAGCACAGTGGTGAATACTTATAATTATGTGATTACATTATTGTTTTTCCCTTGGCATATTATTATTCTTTTTACATGCATCTGCAGCTTCTGAGATGCAGTCAAACCTCATTAGCTCGCCCCTATTGGCCCGGACCCTAAATTTGGCGAGAGGCAGGTTTGGCGAGCTCTCGTAAAGGGGTAAATAACTTGAAAGGAAATCTGTCCTGCAGCTTTTAATGGCGAGATGTGGGTTTGGTGAGCTAACGGGGGATGAGCTAATGAGGTTTGACTGTATCAACATGTTTTACTCATTTACTTGTATACAGCGATTCATGAAAGTTATTATTTGTCATTGTAAACACACCACTGCACACAGTGCACCACAATGAAATGTGTCCTCTGCATTTAACCCATCACACGTGCACACGTGGGGCAGCAGGCAGCTATCAACTGCAGCGCCCGGGGAGCAGTGAAGGGAACGGTACTTTGCTCAAGGGTACCTCAGTGGTGCCCGGGCTGGGAACCTGCGACCTTCAGATCTTAGGGGCAAAGTCCTAACCACTAGGCCACCACTGCCCCAGCATGGTTATGTTGCTGCCTCTTTTTTTAAATGCACATATTTAATGTCAAGGTGCAGGACTGCCACATGCTGAGCTGCATGCAATGTGTGTGCATGCGTGCATGCATATGTGCAGGGACGGCAGAAAGAGGGGGCTGTTCAGTCGTCTCTTTATTGTTGTTATTGACAGTGCTGTTCAATGAAGCCTCCGCAGCATCCTTTCATGCGTGAGTTCCGACTTATGTCAAAATTCGCCGCGTTCTGAGGAATCAGACACAGTTTCTGTGTAGCTAAAGTTCTGTGTATTTTCAGTTTTTACATAGGAATGTATGGTGAAACAAATCTGCATGATGCATATACATTCATGTAGGGCTTTGCAAGGAGAGCAAGACACAAATACAAGTAAGTGAATCTTCACGGTTTATTCCTCAGTGAAAATCAAATCAATCTTACAAGGACAATCCAATACTCGAATCAGTACACAGGTGTAGGTAACTACGGCAAAGGGAAATCCAAAGATCAAAATCCATATGCAAAAATCCAAGTAAATCCAAAATGCTAAGAAATGCCCTGAAACAAGGCATAAATACTTATAAGACTTTGCAGCTCCTTCTCTGGGCATCCTTTAAATGTCCTGTGATTGAACCCCTGAACTGTGCCCCCTGTGAGGGGTGTGTCCGGAGGCCTGAGCTAGTACTCTGGTGATGCAGACCGACACCACCACATGCCACTGACAATACACTACTAACAACCTAATGACATGATGCACCATACGATCCATCTAGCAACACTCTTAAAACCTGGAACACCACAGCAGAAACCTGACAACATCTGATTAACCATAAGAGAGATGCCATAGTAACAATCACCCTCCATTTTCTAGTCTGAACTGTATCTGACCTCAGTTGCAGCTTTTCCTTTACTTTGGCTTCTTTACCTAAATGCTGCTTACTGTTGCAGATGAGGCTAAAGGCGCCAAGCTGAACAAAACCAATAAATTCACCACTGTAGGGCTAGCTGTATGAAACGCTGCACTGCTTGTGTGTGTGTGTGTGTCTGTGTGTGTCTGTGTCTGTGTGTGTGTGTGTGTGTGTGTGTGTGTGTGTGTGTGTGTGTGTGTGTGTGTGTGTGTGT
>JBBIGC010000018.1:12943940-12955754 GCA_037576955.1 Lepidarchus adonis
CACACACACACACACACACACACACACACACACACACACACACACACACACACACACACACACACACACATTTATATCTGTCTTGTCTGTAGTCTCACAAGTCATTGACACATTTTGTTTATGTGTGTGTTCATGTGTATGTGTTTGTGTGTGTGCCTGAATCTGGAGCTCAAGGGTACAGAGGGCACTTCTCTAGCTGGCTTGCTGCCCTGCTTCTCTGCCTATTCAGCACCCAGCTCAGCCCAAAGTTCAGGCAGCATATTGACGCAGTGCTGCCTCTGGAGAGGGCCTTGTCTCTGCTGCACTTAGCCACTAGCTACATGTCACACTGACACCAGATCAGTCACCTCCAGCTCACACAGCAAACATTTACCAGCCGTTAGAGCTGAGCCAAGGAAACCCCTAGAAAGTTTTGCAATGTGCAAACTAAGCACACAACAGGAGTGAAAGTGGCTAGCGGGGAAAAGACGCATGACTCCCACTCAGTTGCCATCATAGGAAAAGTAGCATTAATTATTAAAGCACACTAATGTACACAATAGCTCTGTAGAGATGCCAAAAGAGTCTGTAAAGTAACACTAAAAAGTATCATCTCTTATCCAACAGCATATTCTCCTCTTGTGGAACAATCTTGGCTTTTTATAAGGTAAAGAAGGAATGTGATGCTAACTTACATATGAACTGTTCAACCTGAGTACCTGTTCATTTATCATTTAGGACTATCAGTCATGTGATTTCTATAAGTGTAACGCGGTAACGGCAAGTTATTTGAGGAGGGGCCCAAGTGCAGGGAAAGCGGTAAAATAGGACCCTTTTCACACCCAAGTTTCAACTTGTGATCCTCATCATTAGGGTCAAAGACATTGGCCATTAAAACACAGTGATTAAACAGTGGCCAGCAGCTCACTTGCTAGGATTTAGTGTTTTTTATTTTAATGGCGCGATGGTTGGAAAGATGGAAAATACCTAGGGCCATGCTCTGGCCAGCAGTAAAAGAGGGTTATTGGATGAGAATTCTGTCTGAGGTACGTCCTGACAGGCCTGATCCTAGGGAACTGCGGAGTGCAAGGAGATCCATTTACACATGACCGGCAACCGAGGCAGGGCGTCTGCAAAGCCCACACTGCTTCCCCAAGAAATCGTGTGTTACCTTTTCGTTTTTTGCAATCACCTCCTCAGAGTGGTAGCACAGATTTGGCTCCCCTTCCAGGAAGACCGACGGATACCAACACAGTAACACTAAACAGAGGCCCAGACTGGCCAGCCTCCTGGAATTTAGTGGACAGTGGCCATATGTACATATTAGAACTGCAGAAACTCTCTCTATCTTCAAGAAGCACCTCAAGACTCAACTGTTCTGCAACCACCTCAACATCTAAACCCAAAAAAAGTTTACTTAACCCTGACTTCAATCAAATACATGACATCAATCTACAGATCAGACAGCTTCCCACTTATACTCACTCCTGTTCTTACCACCTGTAACAACATGATTTAATATGGTACTTGCATCATGCCTCATCATAGGTGAAGAAGCACTTACCATCTGTTTAGACTTACTCATAAGCACTTGTGTGTTTTCTCTTTCATATAGCTTTGTTATAGCACTTATCTGCAATCTTGTAGCGCATGCACTGTTTTCTATGGCCAAGAAGAATGTGTTGAACTTTTTGTAACTCTCACATCTGTGTTGTCATGTCTAAATCTATGCTTGATTGTTCCTGTACCTGGAAGTCGCTTTGGACAAAAGCGTCAGTCAAATGAATAAATGTAAATGTAAACCCCTAGAGCCAAATCTTTTCTAAAACATGATGTGTAAAGTCAGACATTTGTCAGCCACACTAGTTCAGACAAAGGGACTCCACACAGCTGTGCTTATGTAGGTTCCAGCCCAGGTGTGGCTCATAAGCACCGATTGCCCCTGAGTGAAACAGTGCCTTCCCATAGGCCAGTGAGGGGTATTGTCACCTGATATGGACACCTCTTACAATAAGCTTGTGGGTTGTTTTTTTTATGCATTTTCAGGACAAAAATGTCTCATCAATGCGAGAAATGTAGCTTAATAAAGTGCTTTTTACAATAAACCCCATTTCCAGCTAAGTTGTCATATTCTCCAAAATGCAATAAAAATTTATATGTAATTTTAGAAAAAGAAATTTTCAATTGTTTTGCTGACCAGCTTTTCATATCTTGGTATTTTGGCAAGTGTTTTGTTAGTTTGCAACAATAGCATGACTATTAATAGCCTAAGAAGCCCTAATTTGTGTCATATTTAAAATCTATGGAGCATTATGAAGAGGAGAATCAGACAATTGAGACCATAGACAATCAAGCAAACATTTCCAATTGCAAAACTACTTTAATTAGTTTTCTCAGTTCCAAAATAATTAAAAAGTGTTATTAAAAGGAAATGTGATGTAACAATTGTTAACTCTATTCTAAAACACTTTGAGTGTTTTGCAGCCAATAAATTGTAAATTTGTGCATATTTGCAAAATACAATTAAGTAGGTCAGCAAAACTATTGAAAATCTATTCTTTGTCCTTTTCAGTTAAATAAAAGTTTACTTAAATAAACATATACCTAAAAATGGAAAATATGTCAACTTTTCTGGAAATGGGGTTTGTATAAAACTGTGTGTGTATGTATGTGTGTGTGTTTTCCCACTGTGTAGTCTAGCACCTCATTTAATCGCGATGTGGTGAAGGCGGGAACTGGTCGGCGTTTCCTGGGTGGCCTGTTGGATGACACATCGTACTGCTACACCCTGGAGGTGTCCTTCTACAGCTATCTTACTGCGGGCAGCACCACTCCCATCCCTTACACAGAGGACAGCTGTATCCTTTCATATGTGTGTCCTCTTCTTTCTCCTCTGTTTTTCTTTTTCTGTCTCCTCTCTCTCCACTTCTGTCCCTCTCTCCTCTCTCCTTGTGTAGTGCTTATTATCCCTGGTGATTAATGCAGCAATGGCGAGAGGAAAGACTCTTTAACAGATTTGACTGATAAAATTTTTTACTTCTTTATATGCTGTTTTAATGGATTTTAATGTTTGTTTTTGAAATGTATTAATGTACAATTTTTTGTTTAACTGTCCAGTTTGTCCAAGGGGAGTCTATTTAAAGTGATAATTAGAGTCAATATTTTTTTTCTAGGGTATCAATTGTGTTTTGAACTTAATGAAATTTGCCTTCAGATTTGTCTTGGTCTTGGCCATTGGTCTTACCAAATAGTTGGTTTCAAACAAATCCAAATTCATTGGTATGTGTTCCTTCAAAGCACAATAACTGATTAAGCAACCTTTTTAGAAAACCATTGTATGGAGGACTCATCTCTACATTGTCTGTATGTGATGCTCATCATTTTCATTTTGGCCACACACACAATGTTGGTGAGCTCAAACCTTTGGACTCAGTCTTGACTTGGACTCAAACTTCTTTGGACTTTGGCTTAACTAGGTCTTGATAGTGGACTCGACTTGTCCAATGGGGTCTTAGCGCAAATGGAAGAATCAGTCAACTTATGTTTGGTATCTGAGGTGCTTGTTTTTAGGTCTAAAAACTAAAAACAAGAGAAGCAGATGATGTCTGAGACAACTGATTTTAGCTATGTGATGCACTTTTGTCCCTATAATATTAGTGATTCATGTTTCCAATCATTGTGAACACACCACACCCATCACACATGCACACGTGGAGCAGCAGGCAGCTATCAACAGCAGTGAAGTGGGGACGGTACCTTGCTCAAGGGTTCCTCAGTGGTGCCCGGGCTGGGACTTGAACCTGCGACCTTCAGATCTCAGGGGCAAAGTCCTAACCACTAGGCCACCACTGCACTGTTAATATAGATAACAATTTGTGGTGAAACAAGTCCTGATTGATTGATTGATTTCATCATTGCAAATTGTGTACTTTGGATTTTTGACTGAGCTATCACTTTACAATGGTCACATTGGTCCATTGAACATAAAAATACTTTATGGAACTATTCATGGAAGCATAACCTTCAGTTTTTGGAAAAGACATTGCTCATTCACTCTGAAATTTACCGCACTGCTTTTTGGGATAATTTATTTGAGTCAAGCCAGCACACAGACATGGATGTGCAGACAGGTCAGTATCTATGTCCCTGCAGTATCCGTTAACTCCCAGCATCTGCTGCAAACTGAACTCGATCTGCACCCGAGAGGCCTGCTCTAAATGTAGCGATCAAGTACTTCAAGCACATTGAATTTTTGCCCTCTCGAGGATCACGTGGGTAAAAAAAGGCCCGATTTCCCGGAATCAATGTGAGTGGGAGCTTTGCAGACAAAAGCCAATGGCCGTGCATCTGTCCTGCTGTCTGAAATTATCTCTCCAGCGAATGCGTGCTAGGCAACATAACGCATGGTTCTGGAGCTGAATAATGAAGGCCGGGGTGATAATGTCACTGTATTGAAGTTTCTGTCCCAGCCCCTGCATTTAAGCCACATGCTAGCTGTGGTGCCTGGCTCTGTAAAAAGGAATGACACTCACTCATTGATTTCTTAATTATTTAGGGGGTCATTATCAGTGAGCAAGGCTTTGTTGGCATTGTGTGGCCATGGGTCATATAAGGTTTGCTGGCACACTGGAGCTGATACTTTTCTGTGGGTTTTCTTAATATGGAGACACTGCCAAGGCAACAATATGATCTCTACTTTATAAAGAACCCTTTACAAAAGCTGCATGCTTGATTTCTGGGCCATCCCCTGCCACTTTGTCAGATTTAGAAATAGAAAATGAGGTAAATGAACAGTCTGTGTGCCATTTAGCCCTTGTAACTCTTAAAAAAATCACACACACATCGTTTTAAATAGTGATTACACTGTGCTGCTGCTCTGGCCTTCAGCACATCTTGCTGAAGGCCAGACAACACATGGTGCATCCAACCATGCCAAGCCTGTCCACCAATAAAGTACCAACAATGAGCATAAGAGTATTTGATCTGGACCTTGTCACATAGCCAGGTATATGTTCATGGACTGTCTACCTAAGAAAATGATGGCACTGCGGGAAGTAGACAAGCTGGTACATGGGCAAAGCTCTGAGAAATGTTCTGATGGAAAAGCCTTGGTCCAGGTATTCAAATAGATGCCAACTGGATTTCACCTACCAAACATTATTGCAGACCTGCACCCTGCCAAACTGCACACATTGTTTGGAACTGTTATTAGGAACATAAAAAAGAGTTTAAGTTGTTGCCTTGGTTTCCAAATTCCCCAGATCTCAATCCAATCAAGCATCTGTGGGATGTACTAGAACAACAGGTCTGATTCATGGTGCCTCGCAACTTACAGGGCCTGCTGGTAACATCTTGGTGCCAGATAACCACAGGGAACGTTCAGATGTCTTGTAAAGCCCATGACTCACTCTGGAGCACCAACAACATACTAGGCAGGTGGTTATAATGTTTTAGGCATATAGTGCATATAATCCTTTTAAAACCCTGATATTAAAACAATACAGTTGAAAACTCTTGATGCTGTGAAGAAGGGATAATGTGAAAGACCCCAGGGTCACCCTGTCACATGTTACTCATGTGTAATGACTAGACATTGTCAAAATGTTCTTTTGTTCCTGACCTTTCAGTTCCCATAGAAATAGAACCCATTTATAAGGTTATATTACTTCCAGCAGTGGTGAATCAGACCTTTTGGGATACTGAGGCTGTTGTGAAGTTGTGTGTAGAGCTATAGTGTAGTTGCGCTGCAGTTTGAGAGATGTTATATAAAGAAAGGTGGAGTTCGGGCTTCTTAGCGCAAAACTGTGAACGATGTGTGAAGCCTAAGTGCCCTCTAGTGCCAGAAGAAAGGTGTATATATATGCATGTGTTTTTCTCTCTCTCCCTTTCTTTCTCTCTCCCTCTCTCTTGCTTGATGTCTCTTACCCTTTATCACTCTGTTACACACCCAGCTGCCGGGAGTTTCTCATTTGCCAGCCACTTCCACAGTTCTTTCTTTATTTATCTACTGTTCAGATCAGAAGGGGCAGTAAAGCTTCTGAGTGATGCTGTAACTTTTCCTCTCTCTCTCTCTGTCCACTGTCACCTGTCCACTGCTCCGCTGAACTGTCAACTCCAAGGCCTAGTTGGCCAGCATTCAGAAATAAGAAACTCATCCATGTAGAATTACTCCACAGGGCTGTAGATTATTTTCCCTTAGTGATGGAAAGAGGATGGTAGTGAGAGAAAAAAAGAGGCAATTTACTGTGAGGTGGAAAGAGCCATAACTTACCTGTGATGTCCTTCTCCTTGAAACTAATCCAGCCTTTGTTTTCTACTCCTACCTCTGGTGGACTAAAAGCATGTCTGTATGTGTGTGTACAGGGGGACTGCCTATGCAATGTTTGTGGTATGTACACAATTCTGGATCAGTTTCCAGATGCAGGATTAATCACTAAAGATTAAATTTAAAAAAATCCCAGAATACAGATTTTTTTTCAGCAATTTCAAAAGAAATTTCAATGGTTAAAAAAAAACATCAGCATTAAGATGTGTAGATGTGTTAATCAGAGTGGATAGATGTGGGTAAATGGAAATGCTGAATACTAGAGACACTCACAGGTGGCATGATGGTGCAATGATTAGCACTCAGCTTGAAGGTCCTGGGTTTGAGCTGCAGGTGCTTTTCAGTGTAGAGTTTGTGGGGGTTTTCTCCCAATGTCCAAAGGCTTGACATTTAGGTTGATTGGCTACTCTAAATTGCCCATTGTGTGTGAATGGTTGTCTTTCTTTGCAACCTGTGATGGACTGGCCTCCTGTCCAGGGTGAACACTGCCTTGTGCCCGTAGTCAGCTGGCATCAGCTCTAGACAAGAAAGGAATGAATGAATAGAGAAACCTGCTGAGTGAGAATCCTTCATCTTGGTGGTAATAAGAACCTGATGGCTATTGTGTTTAAATATCCCTAACAGAAATTTACAATATTACAACAAAAACGTTACATTTATAAAGGACCTTTTTCAATCCCAAGTTCACTTAATAGTTCTTAGGGTTATGAAATAGTTCTGACTATTTGAGGTAGTGTTGCCTAGTTTTTGTTTTAAATCACGTGCAGGTTCACTAGCCATTTTGTACAGTAAAAAATGTGTTGTACATCATATTGTAAACATTATGATATCTATAGTGGTACCTATCACCAACGCTTTGCAGAAATCTGAGAAAGTTTCTCTAGATCAAACCACTTCATCTGGCTTCATCTTAGTGCAGCTATAAGTGGAATTGCCCTTTAACTGGCAGTGATATATCTATGGCTTATATAATAGCATTAAGGTGCAGTGGATAGTGTCACCTCACAGAAGAAGGTCCTGGGTTCTCCTTGTGTTTATTTGGTCTTCCTCCGGGTGCTATGGTTACCTCCCAATGTCCAAAGGCTTGTGGTTTAGGTTTACTGGCTAATTGCCCATAGGTGTGAGTTTGTGTGTGAATGTTTGTGTGTATCTGTATTGCCCTGTGATGGGTAATCAACTTTCGCCAACTTTAACCAATGCTCAGTATTAATGGATGTCATAGTAAAGTAAATTTAAAAAATAATAAAATGGGACCCCTCTATACCATTGCATACACACAAGCACACACACAAAGGAAGATGGATTAGCTGCAACATATCATTAATTGGCACATTGTTTCAATAGTGACTACACTGTACTGCAGGTGTAAATTAAGGGGAAACCTCCGTTGAAGGTCAGACAAAAGCAAGACCAATGACACGGGGAACCCAGACATTGTTGGGTTAGAGAGGTGTGTAGCGCATGTGTGTGTCGGATGGGTTGTGGTTCAGGCCCAAGTAGACAGAGGGCAGTTGGCACGGCATGTAGTGCAAAGATTGGGGTCATCGAGGTCAGCAGAATCTGACATGTCGTTTTTTATGGGCCGGCGGGCAAGTCTATGGAGCGTGCAAATCATCAACAAAGACCTTTTACGAGCGGGGACTCCACTTTGGAAAAACATGGAGGGGAAAA
The DNA here is from genome assembly GCA_037576955.1 of Lepidarchus adonis. Taxonomy (NCBI): domain Eukaryota; kingdom Metazoa; phylum Chordata; class Actinopteri; order Characiformes; family Lepidarchidae; genus Lepidarchus; species Lepidarchus adonis. Next base: position 12,951,916 of record JBBIGC010000018.1, read on the forward strand.
AAACAGTGACACCAATGTAATTACCTGCACCGGAATGAATTCACCTCTTCTAACCTCACCACGTAACCGCGCACACACTACCACACGCACATACAAACACACATTCCATCAGTCGATGACTATGGTGCATCCATCTGAATGAAAGTCTTACCTTGCCCTTTAATGGGGATATTTTATTACAGTTCACTACCAAAGGATGCTGCCAGATCTCTCTGGCTGAACTGGTTCAATTGCACACATTTTCCCCCATTTTCTCTCTCTCACCACCAGTCCAGTGGTCCTGTCTCATTACAGTCAGGGAACATGCTGAGAATGTGAAGAAGTAGAGCAGGAAGAAATACTTTGCCGCCATTAATGATTTATCTCACCTGTAATTTCTCCTAAAATGGAGGAAATGCACAATACGTGCTCACCTTTATTCCGAATCAGATTTTCATGCTTGTCAAAGTGTCCCTCTGGCGTCTGGAGATGACTAATGCCTGTGGTGAGAAAGCGTCTTTTTTAACCGCTGATACGGTACTTATGTCTCCTCCTGGACCTCCAACAGTAGAGAACAGAGACCGGACGATTGGAATGACCTTTTGGAGTGATGAGGCCTGATTAATGGAAGCTTTGTGGCAGCCACAGCCATAATTATAAAGATCAATTTAATGGCACATTCTTTCCTTGAGATCTGACTATTGCTCTGAAAGCTGAAAGTCTGGAACGGGCGCAATTTACGGTCATATTCCACATGCCTCTCACCAAACAACAGCTTAATTGGTCACAGATAATGCCTTGGAAGCTTCAAAGCATCATGTTTTCCAAGCGAGGCTGTCCTGAAACTTATTTTGAAAAAGTGGGCGACAGACTGCAAAGGCAGACCATCATTAGTGCTCGGAAGACAGGTGATCGCTGAGAGAATCTGGGAGCTTGTTCAAAACTCAGCTGGGCACTTTGATTGAGAGCGTTTGCTCGCTGACTTTCGAATACCTTCTCTTGTCTTTTCACAAAGTTAACTCCTTTCAAAACAGCTCTCAGTGCTTTGTGCTTTTGTTTGCTCATGTCTGGTTACTTCTTATAGTATTTGTTGTACTGTTGTTCCAGGCTGATTTACAGAGGATTGACCTATGCATCCACCCACAAATATATTTGTTCTTAGCAGCTGTTGACAGGTTGGACAAGCTATGAAACATTGGCGAAACTCTTGTTCAAACTAATGGGAAATTAGCCGGCATCTGTCAGCCCAGATCTAAATGATGTTTTCTATTGAAAAAGTATATTTAAGTACGACATTTAAACCCCTCATTCCCCCTTAGCTCACAGATTTACTTCCACATTAAGTACCTCGTTAAGCCACCAACCTCGCCTCTTGCCCCCGCTGCAATGTGTCCGGTGTATGCATTTCTCCATCTATAGCTCGCCACACTTGGGTCTGTGTTAGCGCTGTAGCCTAGAATGTGCCCAATTGTACTAATTCTATAGGTCAGCTGTGGTTGCTGCTGCTACTGTTAATTCATGTAATGATGCTGTGGAGGCTTTATTAAAAGCTGGCAACATGCTAGCACCAACAAGCAGCATGCATATAGTGAACACCTGTGTCTTTTGTGGGAGTCCAGTATTATTGTAAAGCATTTAGTTTAACTTATTCAAATACATTCTACTACTGTATATGACAGACAAATGCTGCAAAAAAGGGAGCCAGTGCCGTAACCACGACGCCTATGATCTGTTATGATAGCATGCCACCCCCACCTCTCGCCACATTTAGGGCCTGGACCAAAAGAGGCGAGCTAACAGGGTTTGACTGTATTTACTGTCAATCTGCAATCTGTGTGATACACAAAATTCCCCCAAAACTGATACAGTTTGCCCTACAATTTAGCAATGTCCTCTGAATTACAAGGTCATTATAGAAAAATATGAATACTATTACATATTAGCTACAAGAAAGCTAGTATCCTGTGTATTGAAATTACACTGCATGAAAGCTATGGTTAAACTATTATCTACCAAAACAACCTACCCAAGTGAAATTATTTGTCATTGTGAACACACCCCATCTCACGAAATGGGACCTCTGCTTTTAACCCATCAAACATTGAGCAGTGGGCAGTTGTCAACAGCACCTGGTGAGTGGTGTACTAGGACAATAACTTACTTAAGGGTTCCTCAGTGGTACCTGGGCTGGCACTTGAACCTGCAACCTTCTATTCATAAGGGGAAGGTCCTAACCACTAGGCCACCAATGCCTTGCCTAAGTGTTAGACTACTTCTCCCAAAGCAACATTTGCACTTCAGATTCTTAAAGGCCCCATAGTCTGAAGTGTCCAGTAGCATTTGGAGGAAATATATACTTTTTTTTTTTTCCACAGGTCACAATAGCAGTAATTTCTATCATTTGTTTTTCCCATAGAGATAATCTACATAGATTGACTGTTCCTAATACTGTATGGGCCAGACACTGAGGACACAATTACGACTATATCAGTGGGTGAGGAGCTTTAGACTGTTTATTGTCAGGTATGTGTTAGAGTGGGAGAAATCTTCAGGACTGCGGCCCTATAGGTCCAGGGCTGAGTGAGTGGAAGTGATGCTTAAAATTTGTGTTAAGGTTTTATTTATGATTATGATTATATTTGAGTGTTACAGTTTGGATTTCCATACTGTGAGTTGAGTTCACATTTCCAGGCATGTTTTCTATAAAAATCCATTTAGAGTTAGCCATTCAGAATGGGCCATGTTGCCCTTTATGCTCTGACAAGTTAACAAGTTCCATCCCTCCCTCTATCAGAGTGAAGGGAGCGAGCGCTCAGTGTTGCGCCGGCCGTGCCATTTTCTGCTGTCCTTTAGGCTGCAGACGGCTACTGAGAGAGCTGTTATCCCTGGGCCTCGGCTATAAAAGTCCTGCTCAATCAAGCGCCGGCCGGCCACGTCAGACGGCTGGCTGTGGAATCGCCTCGCTTGAGTATTGCGCTGCTGTCCCGAGGATGGGCCGTACTTAGAAATTGATACAGGGCGAGCACAATGTGGAAGCAGACAGATTGGTGGTTCCTGCTGGCTTCGACATCAATCACGGCTTTAGGAGCAGACAGCCCGGACGCTCTGTGCACTGACAGCTATCTGCAGGCTAAAGGATCAGTCTGACAACAGCACCTGACTGGCATGTACTAAAGAGCGGCGAAGCCTGGCAAAACAGGGCATTTGAATATGAGATGCGAAATCCTTGCCTCTTCAAGTTTGACAATGAGTGAGTGTGGCCGTCTAATAAATCAAAGGCCTGTGCTCGCTCAATCATCTGATGTATAAATCATCTCATCAAGCGTGACACATTCAATGCTCTTCATGCAATTGTGCCTTGCCTGCATTTTCAAGATGAAATGCTCCATTTATGGTCGGCACCATGTCGAAGTTGGCTGGCACACAGTGCATCGTCCGACAGGCGTTAACTTCTAGAACTTCTAATGGCCTTTATGGTCCATAAAAGAACTGATGGGTTTCTCGCTCCTCTTCATTTCTCTTTCGCACTCTCTCCCTCTGGCTCTGCAGCCCATTGTGTGGAGGGGTCATCAGATACGGCAGTGTTCTGCTCTTTGAGAGCTTTATGGCATGAAATGGACATGATTGTGTGGGTGCGCGTGCCACAGCCTTTAGCCAACCACACCGCACCCTCAAAGCGGATGCTTCACGCCACAGCGCTCAGCCACTTACACAATCTCTTCGGCCCCGTGGCCATCACTTCTATATTAACACCACAACAGGCCCCTCTCCGATGGCTAAAATTATAGTGTTGAGTGCCATTTGTGTGTGTGTGTGTGTGTGTGTGTGTGTGTGTGTGTGTGTGTGTGTGTGTGTGTGTG
>JBBIGC010000018.1:12968753-12980257 GCA_037576955.1 Lepidarchus adonis
CAACCCCCGCCACCATCACCATATTCACGCACAAAAACACACCCCAAACACATAAAAGCTGATTTGCACTTCACCTCCCCACTGTGCTGTCATTTTTACCTGTATCTCGACCCATTACTCCCTTTCGCTCGCATCAGTAAACAGGCTCATCACGGCCTAATTGTCCTTATGCAGCAGTAAATTGTTAATCCACTCCCCAGACAACCACCACTACCACCACCACTCATTGTTTTGTTGTATTCTCAGTTGCCAAGTCCTTGGCATTGTGAATCCTCAGTTAAGTTTTTGCAGGGTTAAACTTAATTGCTCTCTTTAAAATCCTCAAATTTAGCATCCATTGTATAGAAAAAAAATTATTAAATTGGCCTATATGGTCAAACACAGCTTTTCAAATCATTGATCATTCCCACAGGGTGCTCAGTACTATATCCTAGTTTCCATGTTTTGCTGTAAGTGGGATCAGCATTCATGTAGGCCCTTCAAGGGGCCCTGTATCTGTTCCACAGCTAACTGTTGACCAGTGGCTTCACAGTTTTATGATTTTCAAATGTAACTAATATATATATAAGTAATAATAATGTTTTAATTTATGATGAATTAATTGTTATTGCTAAATACAAACTGGATATCGCTCGGTACAGAAGCTCTTATTTTAGTCCGTGTAAGATCACGTGACCGTTTGCGTATTTCCCGTTTTTTCAAACCATTCAAACTTTTAACCCAAGCACCGACTGTTTCTATAGCAACGGCGAGTTAAAGATGGGAGGAGTGACGCTGCGCGACAAGCCTTCACACCCCAGAGCACGGAAAAGGGCTTTGAAATGTACAGTAGAAGTAAAACTACACGCAGTAAGTTCACACACGCACTCATGCTTTAGCAATTCCCTTAACCTAGCTACCTTTTAACTCTCTTCTGGTCGGTTTCGGTGTTTTTACGACAAGTACTCAACTTAGCTAGCCAACGGAGCTAGCGGACTAGCGGACATTGCTAATTAAAGTGTGCAGTATCGTAAAAACGGGTCAGTTCTGTGGTTTAGCTGAAAATACCCAGTTACTTTCTTTTATATGAGTAAATATTCACTAACTACTCATACGAGTGATATGTTTTAAGGCAGCTTCCTGATTTGTATTGTGTTTTTACTCGTCGAAAACCTGACAGAACATAAATAGCCTCGTATTATTACGGGCTTTTTAAGTCACGTCATCTTTTCTCGCCGTAGATCACGTGTCCAGGTGTCCTGTTAGGGTCCCGAGAGGACATTTACCTTAGTGTCCGGATGATGGGACTGTACCGAAAAACAAAATGTGTAGCCTTTGCTTTCCCTCTTCTGCTACACGAAAAAATTGTATTTACTAAGGTAAGTTATTAGTTTCTAGGGATTTACCCCATGAATATTATGCACAGTATTCAATTATTTCTATTATTCAACAGCTTCTGTCATTTTTGGCAGCTGCTATGAATTGAAACTAAGTTGTTTAGCTTCGAGAATGGGAAACTGATGGCTCTAGATTTCTGGTTTAATATTGAAAGTGACTATTTGTCATTGTGAACACACCCCATCATATAAGGTGTATATCATATAACCGCAGCAGAATGTGACTTCTACATTTAACCCATCCACACATGGAGCATCGGGCAGTTATCAGCAGCGCCTGGGGAACAGTGTAGTGGAATGGTTCCTTGCTTAAGGGTACCTCAGCGGTACCTGTTCTTGAACCTGCGGCTGTCTGATAACAAGAGCAAGTTTCTACCCACTAGGCTACCACTGTGTGGAAGGATAATTATATGAATATATGTTTGTAAAGACATACTGTAGGCCTTCTGTGGTTAGCAGTGCTCTATGTTCCTCAACATGGCTCATATAAGTTGTTGACAAAATGGTTACAGTAAAACAAAACTTTCTCTCGTTTTTCATCTTCTTCAGACTTTCGCCAGAGCTGTCGACCCTGGTGATATAGCTGATCATTTGCAGAGTAAGAACTGTTTGAAGCTCTGCTTGGTTCTTCACTTCTTTTCCAGAGTTGCATATACTATAGATCAGGCGTGTCAAACTCAGGTCCTGGAGGCCGGTGTCCAGCACAGTTTGGAAGTTTCGCTCCTCAAACACACTCACTCAGCCTGGCAATTACCCGGTGAGTTGAACCAGGTGTGTCTGACCAGGGAAATTATCAAACTGTGCAGGACACCGGCCTCCAGGACCAGAGTTCGACAACCCTGCTATAGATCAATAAACTAATAAACACTCCTTAACATTTTTGTTTCCTTTTAGATGACACAACCTTTTTTGAGCTAATTCAACTTGTCCCCCCAGGTAAAGATCATCTATTCTAACTTGGCTGGTGTGGGTCATTGAACTATAGCTGAATCTTAGCTTTAAGTTTGCTGTTCTCCCCAGCTTGTTTACTTCTCCTCAAACTTCTTGGCAACTGATGGCATGATGCTGTTTTCTATTGTTCTTTCTGTAAATCCCACACATTTAATTAATACAGTAATCTCATTTTAATGCAGCATCAGTGTTGGTAGTAATTACCATTGTCACATGTAATTACTATGAACAGAGACACTCTTGTAAATTGGTCCATCAGTGGGATTGCAACGTCACAGAGATACAAATGGCTTTGATGATGATGCCCAGCTGCCAACAGCTGCAGTTTGGCTTTTCACATCCTATTACAATGTCCCCCACTACACAATTGAGATTACCTTTTGTATTATTACTGGCTGACTTTGTCGGAGGCTTTAAGCAGTAAATCAGAAATCTGATTTTGTGAAATTGTTGACAATAACCTAATTTGTTTTTAGAAAACATATGTTAGCATAGAAACGAAATATAAACCTTATAATTCCCTCTCTTTTCATATAGAGGGTGAAATTCTGGCCACCTTTGAGGAGAACACCAAAGATTTCCTCTACCCAGGTCCTAGGTTGTCTCCCCAAACCCCAGGTTCAGAGAGAGAGATTCTGATGAAGAAAGCAGTCTCCTTCCCAGTGTGTATTGCTTCCACTTCTTGTGCTGTCATATCTCTGATGCATCTTAAAAGCCAGTGCCATTTTCCTGCTATTTGCTTGAGGACATAGATTGTTTGGGCAAATTGATCTGCCAAGAGTGTCATTATCTTCCTTTGCCCTCTGTCTTTGCATCATTTTAAAAGTTTTGTGTTTTTTTTTTCTCTTTTCTTCAATTTTATCTTCTCTCTTTCCCTCAGGGGATCTCCCCCAAAGTGGAATTTTCAACCATGTCTGTTATTGAGGAGTATGATTTGAAAGGTAGCCAGTCAACCTTCTCTGTGAGTATTCACTTGTTGTTTTTTTTTTCCATTTTGGGAAGTGTGTCAAGATTAATGATTTGCAATTTAGCAGTCTTCATAGAAGACACCAAGCTAAACCTTCACATTTTCAGATTTGCTTGTTCAGATGGATCTAAACCTAAGTGCGGCATATCTGTCAGACATTAATGCACATTTTGACTTGCCAGTACCACGGAAAGGAAACTGCATGTTGTATTGTAGAAGGTTCTTTCACTGTTGGGCAATGGTATCGTGCACCAGCCAAGCTTAAATAATATTTAATATAAAAGTTAATGCTATTAAGAAGAATTGTTCATATTCTGTTGATACTGACTTGGTCATAATGGTAAAATATGTTGATTTAATTGGCAAAGCAAGGGACAAAAAAAGTGGCCTTTATTAGACATTCACAGAATTATACATTGACTCGCATATAATAGCCCTGTCAATCAAGCTAATTGTCCACCCCTATATCTTTCATCTCTGTGATTACTGACATCCCAGTGGTTTAACAGCATCTTAGAGAGTGGGCGTTTTCTTTTAAGGTAATTACGTATGGCTAGATCACTCAGGCTGATATCTAGCTCCAGAGACTTCCATCTTTTATTTGTTTTGTTTAGAAAAGCAGGTGGTCCATCATTGCTTAAATCGTAGCTTCTCCTTTAGCTTTCCATGACCGTGTCCTTTGCATAAAGGACAGGTAGAACACAAGCACATGAAATTTCCATTTTAATGTCTCAAATGGAAAATATCCATGGCATATCTTTCAGATTTCAGTTGTGGAAGTGATGTTATCAGTTTAGCAGGGTAATGGTTTTTGTTATGTGTGTCGTTGAACGTGCTTTGAGGAGACAGACTGCATCAGAGTAAAGTGCTCATCCATTTATCAGCGAGCTAGTAAAGTTTTTTGAATGATGTTTTGGGTCTGCACTGGCTCTTTTCTGACTGCTAGGAGTGTAGATTGTGATAACAGTTGCCGAGTCTTCCTGGCCTTTAAAGTTTTTGGACCGTTGTCTAGTCCAGTTCAACTGTTGTGACTTTCTCTGGGTGTGTTTGTGTGCAAATGCTCCCTTTGTGGACACTTCTGGTTTGGACTTGACACTGCATGCTCTTAAATGGGTTTTCTCAACATGATTTGCATGCATTTGAACAGAGCTTGTTTCAGCTTTAATAAGCTACTTGTGGTGCTGGCTTTGTTGTTTCAAGGACATCCGGCTTTATCTTCCGTTACCAACACCAGCAGAGCTACTAATCACATCAGACAAGCGCGACTCACGCTTTAAAATGGACTCTTTGTGCCTCCACAAAAAGAAGAGAAAAGAGAAAGAAGGAAAGGACAATAAAGGGAAAAGAGCTACTTAGTTTAATTTCATTAGATCTGTTCCTTTCAAATAGCAATCTCTATCAGGATTGTTTTTTTGCTTTTTAAAAATGACTTAATATGCCAGGATGTTCTAATTAGCATTTAAATTATCTTTGTTTTTTACTTTCGTGTAATGCCATTATCATATTAGTCTGAAACCGACCATCAAATGCAATTAACATTTTTAAAAATGTATTTATCTAAGCAGCGCCCGCAGGAGCCTAGTTATTGGCACTCAGAATTATGTTAGCCAAGATTAGAGTTATTGAAGTCATTGGCCTGCAAAGGTGAGACTGGAATGGGGAGAGAATGTTTGCATCAGGCTACATGCGTTTGGATGAAGCGGGACATTGTTTAGTGTGCTATTTCCAACTAATAGTAAGAAATGCCAGATGACTAGCTAAGAATATTTTAGAGCTCAAAAAGTTTTCACCAAGTGTTTTATTTATATATTATTAATGTAAAAACATGTGTCTTCGATTACATTCTTAGTAAAGCAATAAGTAATACTTTTTGTATATCTTTTCTCTTCGTTGTTCTGTTTCTAGCCATTCAACCCTTCTGAGTCTAAACCCTGTTGTGTAAGAACAAGCTCTTTACCAAAGGCAAAGGATAAGACAAGCACAACACCACAGTGTGGATACCAGCAACCCACTATATCATCACAGACTCGCTCCCCCTCACCCTACACCCACCGCAGGATGTGCCAGCTGTCTGAGGATGCCAGACAGCGCCTTAGACATCTCCAGCTTGGACCCTACACTTTCAAAAAAGAGACAGCCCCTCAGCCTCCTTTTGTGGTGGGGATTAGGAGAATGGTTATTCTGTGTTTTGATTGACATCAAAAGTTTTGTTTTTAATAAATGAATGTAGTTTTGTCCTGATGCAAATCCCAATCCAGTACAGCTTTACACACCAGCTGATACACCAGCCAGTACCAGCCAGCTTGCATTCTCAACTAATGTTTGGTAAACACTATTATGTGTTGCCCAATCTCACACATACAATTTGTTCTCCATTATAATTGAAGAGTCTAAATAGTTCGGCTGCTAGTGAGTGATTTAGATTGCAATGTCATCCTTGATGCCAGCTCAGTCTGTCAGCCTCTTTCATGAGTGAAAAGCAGAGGTAGTACCCCCTCCTGTTTTCTTTCGGAGCGTTTCGCTAAAACAACAAGTCCTGAGGTGTAAATATCAAAGCTGTCATGCTATGAAATGGCGAGATTCAGATCCAAGTCATGTGATCTCAGCATGGCATTTTACATTCTCAGGCCTTTGAAAAAGCGAGTAGCCTTTTCGAAGTAAATCCTGGGGCAACAATTAACCTAAATAATTAAGAGTCAAACCATGATTAACAAATACTTTCGAAAATATTTTGGCAGAATAACTCTGTGAATATATTACTAGTGTCTGTTTAAAGTCTGCATACTTATTTGTATAAAGCAAATGACTCTTTCATGGGCCAGAGTCATCATATGGCAGTTTAATTGCAGTAGCAGCAGTTTAATGGAACTCTGAAAGTAGGCCTGACAGTAGGCACTTGGCTGGATGAAACAAACTCACTCTGCATCTGAAAGTTTTCCATCATTCTTTAACCTTCTCTAGAAAGCGATTAACTTCAGAATGAAAGGCAAATTTAGTTGAATAAATAATGCCCTTGTGTAAATTGAACATTGGTGTGCTTCTCTTCACCTGCTGAAACAGAGTCTACAGATTAATTGTCTTTAGAAGAAAGGACTTAGCTGATTGGTTTCTCTGTTTGCAGGTCCCCTATAGTCCAGGCTGCTCGCTGATTGAATCTCCCACTTCTCCTCCACGTCTTAAATGTTCACCTAATAGGAGCTCCTTCCACCAGATGTCTGTGAGTTTTGCAGCAGACCTCACAGGTTTGGAAATGTACTATATCAATTAGTTTTTTGTTTTTTACTTAGTATTTTGTTATAATTTGTGTCTAAACTAAAGAGAATGTTAGCTTGCCTTGGGCTGGGCTTATATCCATTTTGAATGAATTGTCAACATATTAAAATTTGAATATCAGCATTTTTAATAGTGTTTAACTAGCCATGCAACAAAACTGTAATCAGTTGAATGGAATGTGAACCACAGATTATTTTTTTCTTGTTAAGAAAGCATTGCTACTCCATGTTATATTAAACAAATGCATGACAGATTGCTATGAGGTCTGTTACAGTAACAGTAACAACAAATTACATGCTTAGTTAAGTAAAAAAATTATTTCTCCAAATATGACTTAATTTATGAACCACACACAAGTGAGCAATTGGCTGAAGTGCTGAAAGTGGCTAATACTAAATGGAACTGATAATTCAAGAAACATTGTTAATGCAGTGCATTGGTTGGATTGTCACCTCTCCTTGGCAACAATTTTGTAAATAATTCCAGACATACATTGCAACTGGTTGGTGTTCTGCACATCTTGCAAAGTCAATAAGTGAATAACAATAATCATTATATTGCAAATTTCATGCATTTTCAAACCGCTTCATTCATTTTGGGTTGTGGGGAAAGCTAGAGCCAATCCCAACCTACTATGGGCCAAGGCAGGGTACTGGACAGGACAGGAGGACAACCCAACACAGGACAACACAAACAATGGGCAATTTAGAGTAGTCAGTCCACCTAATCTACAAGTCTTTGGACAATGGAAATCAGGTGCTCTGAAAACCCACACAAACACAGGGAGAGCTTGCAAACTCCACAAAGAAAGGCACCCGTGGCTGACCTGGGGATCAAACCCAGGACCTTCTTTCTTGCTATGAGCCAACAGCACTAAATACTTCACTTAAAAGAAAATTAATGTTACATTTTTTAAAATTAAGGTTGTTTACATTTTTTCCCAAATTGAACTATAATCTAAATCAAACTATGGCAATGATGGATGACAAGGATGGAACTGTTTCACAAGAACATTTCTCAAACAAATAGCAAAAATGTCTTTCAAAAAAGAACAGAATATTGTGAAAGGGTTCAGAGAATCCAGGGAAGCCTTAGACAGTGTGGGGCTAGGCAATTGTTGAATGTGTGTGACATTCAAGCCATCAGAAGGCAGTACATGAGAAATGTAACCACAGTCTCAGGAGTACTTCATAAATGATATCACTTGCCATGCTGCCACATTAAGAAATCCTGAATCTAAAAAGCTATTGCACAAAGAGAAAGTCATACATGCAGTTCTATGCAGAAAAGATCTCTGGGCCCAGTTATAGCCCAGAAGGAAAAAAGAAGAAATGTAGATTTTTTTTTAGAAATGGGTTTTGTGCATAATAGGCAATCAATGAATTGTGTTTTGATATTCTCTGTGGTTACATGCTCAGAAACATAAAAACATTTTATGTTTTCTATTCCATACTCATTTGAATACGCATTTGAGTGAACAAATGCTAAAAGTTCATTCAAGTTACCACAAATGTCTAGTAAGTCCACATGGTTAATTAGTAATATTGTAATCCTATGTATCTGATTCTTTTTTCATTTCTGCCTTTTTATTTATGCTGACGGTTTCATTTCAAGATATTTTCTTTAACACCTTAGATCCCACATTTAATGGAAGAAGCTTCCGTGGAGAGGCTTCTAAAGTAAGTACGTTTTTTGGACTTGATCAATTAAACTACATGGTAATTTTATATGAGCTAATCAATCTCTTCAAATCCACCTACAGACAAGAGACCATTCTGTGGATATGTGTCATGAGACCCCTGGGAGTATATACCAAAGTCCTTCTCACAGAAAAGTGCCAACTGACCACTCCACCCCTCTACACATTGGTCACAGAGACCAGAGCCCACTGCTGACCCGTTCTTCACTCAGAGAAAGGTGAGAGATGAGCATTGAGTTTCACAGCCATACTGAAACTGTTAGGAGAGTAACAACATTTTAGATTACCCATGATTTCAAGTTCTGGTTTCATCTATTCTAAGTATATGTTACATAGATTTTTCTGGCTTCGGAAATGCTGAGTTTATTTAGTGCCATGTACATAACATTTTCATAACAAGAGCTGTAAACAATATCACTAATATAACGCCTTTTTATAGCATATTCATAGGCAAACCTGAAATATCTTAGTCTTTTCCAAGCCTCAAGCATTTCTGATATTCTCTGAAGCTTTAAGTATCTAAAGTAATTGCTGCTGAGGACAACTTAATGCACTGCACAGTATAGTTTATCATTTGCATGCTTGTGTGTTTACGTATAGTCAATAATAATTTTCTTTCAAGTAACACATTTAATACATCAGATTTATTCAGGACAAAGTTAATTAAAGTTGTTATTAATACTGAAAAAATAGAATATTTAAGCTGTAGTCAGGAGATATTTTCCACCCTTTTAAAAATTTGTTTTGTTTTTGTTCTTTGTTCAGCATACATATAGATAACAACAAAACTGAAAGGTCTGCCTTATGGCGTGTCCCCTATGAATTTCCAATTATGTGATATTGACTAAATGTGGAGCTCATAAGAGCAAAGCCAAATAACACAGAGCTCTGCTCTCGATCTATATTTTGATCTCAGACAACGTGAGATGAATCTACCCCTCCCCCCCTCTTTCAAATGACGAAATCTGATGTCCGGTCATGTTTGTTCATTACTTAAAAGAAAAAGACAAAAATCCCTGAGAAAACAAGGGGAAAAGGGTATTGATTGTGTTTCAGCGAGATCTAATGCGTCTGACCCAACGCACAGTTTAATAAATTCTGAGAGACCCTTGTCATTGATCTGAACAACAGCCTGCTAAACCAGCAAATGTTTGTTTGTTTGCCTGTCTCTCCACCTCCTTTTTTCCCTCTCTCCCGCAGGGACAGGAGCAAACATTTAAAATCAATAGACAATTCTAAACCAAAGAGTAAATTGGAGAGTAAATAGTAGGAAATGTATGATACTTTTGTCTGGATTGAAAGCATGACCGAAGTCAGAGGGCTGCAGATTAAGGCCGGCTTGGTAGATTCAGGCAATAAGGGATCAGGCACGTCTTTTGGAAGTCTTTGATGGGAAGAGAAATGATGCCTTGTGAAGTTCAGTCTGTCCTCTCTGCACTTGTTGGATTCTCATGTGCTAATCATTTTGCTCAGTTAACTATCTGAAGCACAGCCCGCATTAGGTCCATTAAAGATAAAACTACAAAGCTATACAACCTCTCATACAAATTGTAGTTATTTTTTATAATAAAATGCACAAGTGCCATTATAAGTAGTATTACATAAAACTCTCTTCATATTCCTTTTTTTTTTTTTTTTTTTGCAAAAAAGGGTACTTTGGTATTTTTCTTAGTAATCCAGAATACATTTTTGTCCATCTGCATTTTAGCAGTGGTCTTGCAGACTCAAGAAGTCATGTAGGCTCTAGGTGTTATCTGATTATTTGCTCTTCTTGCATCTGTCCAGCTTTTTAATCCTGATGGTGACAGTGTTAGCTGCATGGGATGAAGACAGCTTCAACATTATTGACAAATGTTGAAAACTGCATTCATGATCATCATGAATTAACTTCCTGGATGCCATGGAACTTGTATGGAGTCTTTCATTTGCTTTCTCATGTTCCACTTTAAGGGACACAGCACAGACATGTGTTCAGACATGGTATTACATTATGAATTTCAGAATTAAACCTAATGTCGATGCTGATAACGCCCGTAAAAAGAAACTGGAGACTAAATTAACAGAAATAATTAGACATTTTTTGCAGAATCTTACAGAATCTTTTTCTGCCTGATTACCTTTCCAGTCCAATTTATTACTAAACTTTAATGAAGTTTTGTCCTTCTAAAAATTAAGACTGATTTACAAGCTTACCAGTTGTGTCAGGTGTTACTTAGTAGAATTCATTAAATTAGCTACATCTATATCAGTCAAATGCTTATTTGTAGAACTAAAATATAGATTCAGCTGCTTGTAAGAGGTTAGGTATTAAATATATTCAGAAGTTCAAAACTTTGTTTCAATTTTAGATTCAGGAATTATTATGTTATTTAATATTGTTAATGGAGCGTTGGTGGCCTAGAGGTTAGGACTTTGCCCCTGAGATCAGAAGGTCGCAGGTTCAAGTCCCAGCCCGGGCACCACTGAGCTGCCCGCTGCTCCATGTGTGCACGTGTGTTGGGTTAAATGCAGAGGACACATTTCGTTGTGGTGCGTTCACAATGACAGATAATCACTTTACTCACTTCACTTTCTATCTCTAAGTGATGCATATAAACTTGGAATTGCATCTGTTACAAGTAGATTGATTATTGTGAAACACTCCTTAATGGGCGTACTAAGAAAGCACAGTGAAGAACAATACAAAGTGCAGTTTCATTGATAGTAATGAAAACAAAATAGAGAACTCTTTTAATTTGATAAGTTACAGTCTTAGATTATTTTAAATAGTGCTATTAACTTTTATGTATTTGTTAGTTTTTTTCTTTAATAGTAATGCTAATAGAAGAAAATGACTGATGTTTTTAACACAATTAATGGTCTCAAAGCACATTGAGCTGCTACCTATATAACATTTTCTATATACAAAGGTATTATTATTGTTGTTATCATCATTAGTAGTACTAGTATTATGGACAAATGCAGTGCCTTTTTCTGTCTAGATTTCGCAGCCCCTCCAGTCCCTCACAGTCGGAGCAGATACACCACCGAGTTAAGAGGATCTTAAGCACTCACGCCACTCACAAGCTCACATTTGTAAGTAACATCCCATTGCCACAGTAAAACAATCTGAATCCTTAGTGAAATAATTGTATTTTTATAATTTAGTCAAGTCAAGTCTAATTTATACAGCACTTTTTACAACTGACGTTGTCACAAAGCAGCTTTACAGAGTTTATAGAATCCGGGTCCGAGCCCC
>JBBIGC010000018.1:12980357-12993893 GCA_037576955.1 Lepidarchus adonis
TCATATTCCTTATTTTAGCAATATTCCTAAGATGAAAGAAGGCAGTCCTAGTTATGTTATCTACATGGGCTTCAAATTTACTGCTTTTTATTCGTTTATAGTCACAAATCAGAGCCATAAATATTTGTTTCATTTCTCTGTTGTTGTTGTTTTTAGGTTTTCTTTAACTGCACTTAGCATTCACTGCATTTCATTAACATGATTAGTTAAAAATGAACGTTTGGTTTTGCATTTGTAAATGTGCCTCAGTATGAATTCTTTCTTTGTCAAAATAATGCTAAAGAAAGAAGTAATTATAATTCAGGATACCAAAAAAGTATTCATTGATTAGTAAAAGAAGCTGATACTTGAACCAATATAACATTTTGTCCTAGTAAATGAATGCAGTAATCACCTTATGAGCTTATTCATGCATTTTCATCTTTTATACCCTCTTGAATCCCTTGTCTTATGGAGTTCCAGCTCAAGAACTGTTGAAACATTTTCTGTTAAAAAGCGTCACCTCCCACATTTCAGTAGCTGGAACACATTGGTGGCAAAACCAAAGCAAAAGCGTGCTAATTACTCTAAACCCCCTCCAAATCCTCCCTGAAATTAACAGCGCGAGCAAGCATGTGTGTGTGCTTTCAGTGGGAGGGAGGTCTGCTTGTGGAAAGCTGTCTTTACAAGCTCATCTTTTCTGATACTAAACAGGAAGACGGAAGGTGCCACTGCGGCACAGCTGCCTGCCAAGCAAAGCAGGGAAATGTGTAATCCGCTCTAAACTAAAAAGAGGAAATATAGCGGATTTACTTTGGTATTAATCAAGCTGCCAAAAGGATCTACTTTTAAAGAGTGTTTTACCCATCCTCCTCATGTAATTGCCAAATGTGAATCTACTACTTATTCTGTGCTTTTGAATCTTAGCACCAGATGCTAGACCTTTAAAAATCATTTGTATCATTTGTAAAAAAGAGTTGGCTTATAAAGTTAGTACCACCCTGTTTTAAAAAAGGTTGGGAAATGTTATATAAAATTAGCAAATGATGTATCCCTATATTTAATTGAAAACAGAAGAAAGACAACAGAAAAATATCTAATTATTTCATGAAAAAGAAGTGGGACAGGATAACAAGACTGGAAAAATACCTGTTGGAACATTTACCAACTACCTATTTCAACTGACAACACATCAGTAATAGGATTGGGCATAAAAACAGCATCCATAGAGGAGAAAACTCTTAGATGATGGGGAGAGGTTCACTACTAAATAAACTAAATAAGTTGATAATATATCTTGTTCTTGGTTTTTGCATGCGGACCAGAGTGAAGACGGAGAATCTGGTCAGAATGCACCTGTTCACTCCTGCCATGACTCGTTGTATGAAATGAAACCTGACAGGTAAACACTCATGTGCATTACTACATATATGCATATATGTAACTTGGGAAGTTCACCAAAATATTTCCACTTTCTCCATAAATTTGGTCCAAATTTAGCATTTTAAATTTCTTACTGGCTAAGGTTGATAACAAACATGACATCACTACGTCACACAAATTGTTTCCTTAAACAAATCTCCAAAACTTCTCTCCCTAATGTGGCACAAACCTGCATTTAGGGCACTGTATGATTCACTATGATTACACCTATAAAAATGAACAAAACATCATGTAGCTGAATGCTGTGGGCATCCATGTTATACACATCTGTTTTCACAAACCACCTCAGGTGTTGTAGTGCTGATCTAGAATCAGTTTTTGTGACAAGTCCCCTCTAGTCATTGTTTTGTCTGAAATGGTAGCCTCTAGATAAAGATTTGATCATTTTTATACCTTGTCCTAAAGCACTTTAATGAAGAGCTGGATGAGGTTAGCAGAATGGGAAAAGGTTTGGGGATGTTGGTTTTTTTGCAATGTTAGCGTTGTAGCTCTAGCAATAAACTATAGAAGCTTAAATTGTGTGAGCTTAAATTATTCATTTAGTAACTTTTTTAAAAAGCACTTTCAGTAGATTTACATTTAAGTACATTCTTTGAGCTTAATTGTTCATATGATCGTTTTAAGACTTGCACAAAAAGAAATTCTTATACTATATTATGTAAACTCTGACTCGTGTATAATAAAGATAATCGCATGCAAATGGACAAGGGAGGTAATAACACCTTATTACCGTTTAGTGTTTTGTTTTAATTTGTACGTTAAATACGTCATAAATACATCGGAACAGTAAGAAGGAACCTGACAGATTTCACAGTAACCCTATCTACATATTTCATACTACAGCTCAGATGAGTTGGGAACAAAAAGCTCTTTGCAGGTCCTAGTTAAGTCTCTTTTGACGGGTCACCTAAAAATAGCAATATCCAACAAACCTGAAAAAAATAGTGTACTAAGTTTTTTTTGTTAACACATAAAATAATTGTTTTCTATCAGATAAATGGAAGGAAAAGCCCCTCTTATGCTTTTGACAGTATGTGGGGGTGATGAGTCATTTTCATAGGCACTGTGTAACATCATTAATAAAACAGTGTATATGATAGAACTTCAAGTAGTTGACACTATAATTATTCAATGCATGATTTTAATGAATCTCAAGCCAGGGTTGTAAAGTCTGGTGTGTTGCCACAGGTTGGCATTGATTCTATAAGGTGGTGGGGGCAAAACTAAAACCTTTACTTTTGGCAAGCAAAACAAACTGAAATGGTGATAGAATATGGTCGTTGAAATACCTTACTATACAAAGTGATCACCTCTCTTAGCACGTTACCTGTGAAGTACATCAGAACATACACTATGAATGTTTTTACTTTTGTTGGAGTAGGTTGTTGCGTCGTAGACTCTACCTACCGTACTATGAACTCCATTCAGAACCTAGGCTAAGACTGAACACTAACTTGGTTATAGCTGGGGTGTACCTCAACTATAGAAAAGAACGATCAGTTAAACGGTGCTGTGTAACCATGTTGTGTGTGTTGCAGGGTTATTCCTGGAGAGCCATCTGTTCATTTAGATAACGGAACATTCTGGACCAACAAAGCAGCCAAATACACTGGGAGGTCCCACAGAGCCGTGTTTGAGGACAGTCTTGGCAAAATCTACAAGAACCTGTACAGAAAAGCATCAAGTCCCAGTTATAGTGATTCATAAAGCATCTGGACATCATGACTAATCCAGCTGTGCTACTCATGTGTGCCAATTGCATTTTATTGTAACCCAAGTTAGTTTCCTACCATCATGATCAATAAAAGTATGTCCTTGCTCCATCAGCTGATAATTGTACACTGGCCATCAATGACATTTCAAAACACATGCAGCAAGTTGGTTCAGGTGATTTATTGGAGATCCAGCAAGTTATAAATTTGTGTGGCCTTACAAAATGTCAAACTGTCCATCATGCTCGGTCATCCTCCAAGAGACTGGTGGCAGAAAAATCCCTTCAGTCAGGGAAACAAAGAAAAGACCCCCAAAAAAGCCTTTTTTAAAAAGGCCTTTTTTTTTTTTTTTTTTTTTAAAAGCTGTTATACAGTTAGATTATTTTAAAAGTCAATTCTAAAAGCATTTGGTTAATCCTTTACATTAAAAATCTGCTAGAAAATGAAAATACATAATCTTGAGAAAGCTCACAAGCTGCAACATTTTAATTAGCATTTACTGAAGGAGTAAAATGTTCTTACATTATTTCATTTTATGAATTTTATGCTTTTTATTCTTCTTGCCAGCTGCCTCTGCTGATTTTTCCAGCATGATCTCTTGATATTTCCTCTTGTTAAAGCTAAAAATTAAAAAGAGCATGGTTACTCAAAAAACACTTAAGAACATTTTAAAGAACAATTGTAAGATTGGCAGATTGGCATTAAATATACTTTAAATTACCTGTGCTATGTGTTAGATGTACATAATGTAAACCAGTACACTAAGTTTAACTACAAAATAACACCATCACTGACCACAAACCTAACATTAATAACAGTGTACCTTCTGAACTCTGCATCAGCAAGTAATTCATCTACAATAGTCTTCTTCCTCTGTTTCTTAGGGATTCGAGCATGGTAGAAATCTGCTGGGTTGTCAACAACAGTGCCAACCTGCAGAATAGAAAGTGCTTAAAACAAATGGAGCAAAACCATAATCACTTTAATTATATTTTTTCTTTTTCAATCACATAAAATCAAAATAATTACCTAATAATAAATAAAAAGGAAATAATTACCTAATAATAAATAAAAAGGAAATAATTACCTAATAATAAATAAAAAGGAAATAACACTTCAGGTAAAATTATATTAGTAATTATATTATAGAAGTCCTTGCCTGGAAGTATTTGGGGAATCCTTCTCTGTCGTTCTTCTTATAGAAACGCTTTGGGTCCATTGCTGAACGCATCTTCAGTGTCTTGAGGTCATTCTTCACTTCTTCTGTTAACTCAGGGGCTTTCATGTTAAACCAGCCATCTCCTGTGGTCTTTGCCCTCTCCTCCTACACATGGTGTATTTTTTAAAGTAAAAAATCTTTTTCTAAATGACTTCTAAATGATCATCACTAGTCAAAGGTTTAATAGAATCAACCTCCCACAGGTTGACAAACTACCCAGTGCTCACCTTGCGCTTCAGTTTAGCAGCATGTTTTGATTCTTTGTACAGTGGCACAGCATCTTTCTTTTCAAAGTCAGCAACAATCACACTCTTCTTCAGCAGCTGAAAAAGCAAAGAATTCTTTTAATACACACAAGAACAGATCAAATAAAACATGGCTGAAAGTCTTATCTGCACGAAAAATACGTTGCCCGTTTTCTGCTGCTCTGAACCACTGTATTTCCCCGGTATATTGTAACAGCAGGCTAGAAGCAAGCTCTCTTTACACCAAACAGTAGAACTACCAATTTGATAAGCGCATCAAATCATAATTTAAATTAAGTGCAACCTTCCACCGAATCAGCTGCCATCAGCAATGCACCGCAGGGTGAGCTGAAAAGTTACATAGTATTCTTATAATGGAAAGACTGATACCGTTATCTGCCAATAAATATCAATGTAATCAGACACCCCCCCCAGCCATGAACTCTTGTTAAACTGCGTTAAAGTGCTTATTTCCATTTATTCATTAGGTTGACACTTTTGTCCAAAGCAACTTCCAAAATCAAAATCACCTCATCTTGATTCTTCTGAGCTTTCAGTTTCTGCAGGTTGTTTGAGACCGTCTTTGATTTGCTGCCATCAAAATTGATATACAATCCACCAAGCTCCTTCACTTTTAGACCAGGATCGATGGCACTGGACAATGTCCTCCTGAAACAGAGATGGAAAAATGAAAACACTGTCTAATTAATTATTTGGGAAAATGATAAAGAATGATTCTTACAATGCTGGCTTCCTAGTAGGGAACAATAGTTTTGAGTCTTCATCTTCATCATCATCATCCTCTTCATCTATGAACTCCTCTTCATCCTCAATAGCTTTAGAATCATTAACTTTCTCCTCCTCTCTCTGACCTGTGGTATCAATGTAGTATTCTTCACTAGGTTGATGTCCTGGGCGTGTATCAATAACAAACAGGCCATTATTGGGTGCTGAATTTGGTTCCTCTGATGACCATGGTTGGTTCTCTACCAAGCACCTCATTTCATCTGAATTGGCAGCATCCTCCTTGCAGCCCTCATCTGAAAGACGATCATCATCACTCTCCTCATCCTCACTGCTGTCCAGTAAACTTAGCTGTAAATTTTGAGGCTTAGTCTGGGCTTTGGAGCTAGAGGAAGGTCCTTCCTCCACCATCTCTGGAGTGCCCACCTCTTGTACCTTAATATGTTGCTCAGATTCCCCCACTTCCATTCCTTGTTCATCTTCAACCTTTTGATCAGCTAGAGATTCATGGTGATCAGCATCCATGTCTTGATGTTCCTCCACTTCCATTACTTGTTCATCTTCAACCTTTTGATTAGCTAGATCATTGTATGTTACACTTATTGCTTGGCTAGGAGAACCCTTTTGAGCCAAAATTACTTTGTCTACCTCAAATTCACCAGCATCTCCAGTAACTCTTACACCCTTCTCATCTAGCTCTAAGGGTTTCAGGTTTTCTGCTACAGTACCAGCCACCAATGCCATGCTCTCCACTGTCTCTACTTTCTTTTCAGATTCATCAACCACATTTACGCTCACGGGACCTACTGAATTAGAAAGTTTCTGATCTTCAGTGTTGTGATCTTCCATGAAGTCTGGCATATCTACTTTCTCTTCAGATTCATCAACCACATGTACACTCCTAGGACCTACTGAATCAGAAAGTTTCTGATCTTCAGTGTTGTGATCTTCCATGAAGTTTGGCACATTTTCTTCAGTCACATGGAGATCACTTCCAGGCTTAATTTCTGTAGCACCTGTCTGATCATCTTTGCCATGGTCCTCCTGCATAAACTCAGCTTCCTTTTCCATACCTAGCCCTAGACTCTTCTCAGACTCCTCCATGATTGTAACACCTTTCTTAGTCTCCACTTGCTCTTCAGTGCTGTGGTTCTCCCCTATATTCACAGTATTTTCAAACACTGAGTCACTTCTGACGGAGCTCATTTCTTGTCCGCTCTGAGATTCTAACATTTTAGCCTCTACACTTGGATGGCTGACATCATCCTTCTCAGGAGTTAGAGTAACGTCACATTCTGCGCTATCTACACTAATAACTGTTCTATTGATTACTTCGTCCACCTCCTCAATGTCCTCACTGTCAGACACAGCTTCACTTACTGAATGGAAGGTCATATCCATTGGGGTTTCAGTCTGGTCTTTCTCAAGTCCATTCCCTTTGCTTTCTAATTTTTCTCCCTTGGAAGCTACAGAAAGCACATTAGAAACATCCTGAGTGACTTTCACTTTGCTTCTTGTCCTGGAAGTAGGCACAGCAGAGATGCTGTTAGCTGAACCAGTTCGACTACTGCAAGGGGTGAGCCTAACCCTCAGAGAACAAGGGCTATCAAGAGAAATGCATGTCAAATCTGAATCTGAATCAAATACAGTAACCCCTCCAGGCTTTCTCTGAGGACTTGAGCTAGGACCAGAGCAGCATCCATCTGAATCATAAGCCTGGCCCTCATCAGAAGACTTCTCCTTAGTTTTGCGTGCTTTCGCTCTAGTGGATGCAGAAGAAGCAGAAGCCTCAGCAGATTCATTATCCTCCAAGTGGATGGGGATCGCCTCATTGGGCCTTGTTCTACGACTGCGCGTGGACCTGCGGACAATGGACTGCAAAGGGGATACTGCAGAGGAGCATGAATCTGCTTCAGAAGGATTAGCATCTTCAGGGAGAACAGCAACCCTCCTGCGGCTCCTGGTGATCATCTGGGTTTCAGCAACTATAGAAAGGGATGCTATGGAGCTGCAGGACTCTTCCTCAGAGTGATCATTTTCTTGATCCAAGGCAGGTTTCTTCTGGTTTCTAGTGGATCTGTATGGCTTGCTGGCAGGTGCTGAAGTACAAGTCTTTCCTTCAGACACCTCTTGCTCAGCTGCAGCTGTAGGTCTCTCTCGGTTCGCTGTTCGCCTCCTGCTCCTAGGGGTTGACTGCACCAGGACATCTGATGACACAGAACAGCAAGATTCTGACTCAGAAACATCTGCTTCATGGATACAGTCTGCCTGGTTGGCAGTTGTTGGGTGACGCTTAGATCTCCTTGTCTCTCTTTTAGATGGGTTTGCTGGTTCACTAGTGTTGTGCTCTTGCTGGGAGTCACTGGTGTGTTCACTCTGGGGCTGATTTGTCACAATCACTGTTCTACTCCGTGTTCGCCTTGTGGTAGGGGTAGGATCCTGTCAAACATTATTTTATTAGACAAAAGCAATGAAAATAAACAATAACAAAATGATTATCATTTGAAACTACAGCTGTGTGCAATTTAAAAGGAAAATTACACAGATTTTCTGCACTTCTGCACTTGAGTTCAGTGTCCACAGGTGGTTCACGGGTAAAGTGAATAATATTAATTACCTAGTTAGTTCATTACAATGGCACCTGTCAAGGTGTTGAACATATTGGATACTGAACAGTTCTTGAAGCTGGACACTAAAATGGGCAGCTTATGAACACACCACCACAGTTAGAGCTGCCTGAGAGGTTCAGAAATACGAAGGGAACATTTAAGACACACAAGAAAGTTTTAGCTGCCAAGATGTGCCTGAACTATATTTCAGACTCTTCCATTAGAAAGAAGTTTTCAGCTAGCAATCTAGCTAACGTTAGCGCTCCCCCGAGATAACTGCTTCTCATGTCAAATACGGTCAACCAGCTAAACCTTCGCCACTACACGAGTTCAAGTGTAACATGTTACAGACCACCCCGAAAATAATGTTCACTAACCGTTATTTCATTTTCTGTTTGTCTTGCTGGAGAACCCACGCGTGTTCCTCTCCTGGTGGCCACCATCTTGTTGCTGAGCATGCGCACTCGCGCTCGACCTATTGCGTTGCTGTCGTGTTGGCGGCAAACTACGGCATGGATTTTTTTTAAAAATCCATTTAGATTCCATTAATACTCGACTTCTGTTCCAGCTAAATTTAAGGAAGGCGTGTGAAGCACCTTTTTATTTATAGTATATTGTAGAATATATTTTTCTGTATTTTGTGTGCTGTAGATAATGATAGTGAAGGTATTGTGTCCCAAAGCGAAATGTGCAGGAGTATAGAATTGTGTACCAATACTGATACAGACCATGATATATTGTGACTTGTTGTTGAGTTTTTACAGTAGTTTGTTTTTCATTTTTTGTGCTTAATGTTCATGATTTGGCAAGGCAGCATGAAAAAAAGCACTGAAAGTCATGTTTAAATTTTAGATTTATAAACTAATTAAAAATGTCATACAACTTCCATGGGCACATTTAAAAACAGCCATTACATGTACAGTACTGTGAGACCTTCAATCTGGACCCAGATATAAATTGCAGTTATGCTGAATAAATAAACATATGTAAAAATATATATATATATATATTCAATCACCTTGATATCAGAAATAAAACAATCATTACTTTCCTTTCAAGTGTGGAATTTTCCAGTGTTTTATATACAATGAACACAGGCTGCATGCATGCATACAGCATGTTGATAGGAATCCATTAAATATTTCACATCTCACATATGTCAACCATAGGGTTGCAATATTGCTTAAAAATCTGCAAATGACAAGTAGCCACATCTCTGTTACATGTTTTAGGGAAGCTGTGCTTAAAGTAAACCAGCAAGGTTAAAATACCCGCATTCTAAATACCTATCAAATGATCAACATTATTACAAGATAACTACTAACCATCTATAAAATTCATTGTAGTAATGTCTGGGGAATTATTCATTTGTACAAGCGGTCTAGCCTCATCAAAGCTATGTTACCTGGGAGTAAAATTCTGTGCTTCAAAAATATTTACACCTCTCTCACTTTATAAAAAAGAAAAATATGATCTTATGGTTCCTTGCTTGTGGAAAACACTTTCATTTTACTTAAAAGACTATATAATATGTATATAATGTCAACAAATGCAAGTCAAGAGATCACTGACAAAACCAAACATGACAAAAATAGGCACTTGAACAAATCTAAGCGTGTGGTCTGTTAGTTATTAGTTATCTACACTATGTAAAATCATTAACACACCTCAGGCTGCAATCGAGTAGGATACAAAGGTTGGATAAATTAACAGGCTGTTCAGGTTTACATGGTTGAGTGCAAAACTTATGGGTGAAGATGAGAAGAAAAAAGTCAAACAGTTTGATTTCAACCCCTTAGGACAAAAAATTGAATCAAAAATTACACATATATTTCACTGAAGAACTTTAGTTGCAAGCTAAAAATCTATTCTTTTAAATCCCACAGACCAGATGACTGAGATGTGGCTGACCCCAGTCCTGCTGTACTAGGAGATTCTACTGGGTTTTCTTTTTAGCGTGAACGAGGTAACCCTTGGCTTTGATGATTCCTCGGCTCTTGACGATGATGGAGTAGCGCAACACCCACTCCAGCCTCCAGTCTGCCACCTGCAGGTCCTTACTGCTCTCCTGCACAGCCTCCTGAAAGCCTTCTGCACTGATCAGCTCTGCACACAGGTCACAGTGTCACAAACTATAAGACAACACGGTCAAATGTGTAGGAACTGCAACTTTCCATACAGTCAAACCTCATTACCTCGCCCCTATCGGTCCAGGCTCAAAATTTGTCGATACTTTTTTATACTTTCACAATCCTGAATAAGTGATAAGTCTGGTCATTTATATCATGGTGGCACATGTGAATCCAAATCAAAGGAAATTGCAAAAAAATCAAGACATTGCAATATTTTCTGAAACCAGAAAAACAATAAACAATCTCCTCCAAGACTTTCCACAGCAACTGTGGATTTATCATTCTATAATAAGTAAATATAACACTGAAATATAAATGTAATTCATCTACATTTCCTACTCTTACCTGTGCCCAGTTGAGCCTTCTCAAGGTCTGAGGTACCAATAGCTACAACCTTTTGGGGATAAATACAGAAAAGGAAATTTGTCCTGCAACTTTAAATGGCGAGACGCAGGTTTGGCGAGGTACCTGGAGGGTTGACTGCAAGGTTTAACTGTATATGGAAAAAAAAGCTCTTCATAGTTGTGGATGTTGTTTTTAAATCCACAGGTCCTAAAAGAATTTCAGACTGTGAAAAGTTGTCACTAAAAAGTGTAGCCTCGTGCTTCTTGTTTGCTATTCCTGGGTAAAAGCTGTTCACACACTTCTAAAACAATAGGTTCCATTATGCATATTAGATTATATAAACAACACGTGTTTCAAGGCCATATCCAAAAGATAAGCAGGAGGAAGGAAATGTTTGATACCTTTGGAGTCATTGTGGGTCAGCAACTGAATGTCAAACTCTCGCGCGAATGCTGTGAGGTCTGGAGGCATTACACAGCAGGAGGCCAGGTTCACCTGGTTACTGCTGGGTTTCACCTGAAGGAACATCACATATAGGTTACAATCCAGGTTACTCATGAAGCAGTGCTTTTAATGATACACTGATCCAGTGATGGCATTTCAGATGTTGTTTTTCTTATTATTATTTATTTCATTTCAATAAAAAGTATATGATCACCTTAAAGTTACAGTGAGTAAATGGCTTGTGTGAAGTGTTACGTGGCTGCAGGTTTTCATTCCAAACAAGCAAGAGCACAACTGATTACTTGTTCAGTCAGTTGGTCTCCATCGTCAAGGAACTAATAACATACACCCGATGATCCCATTTTATTCCTGGAGTGAAAACCGACATCCACACCACAATATTCAATGTTTAAGGGTTATGCATTCTCTGTGTCAAGCAAACCCCAGAACAGGTGCGTATAAGTCATAACCTGAACTTTAAACAATACCAGAGTGTGGTGATATTTCAGTACCATAGTCCCATGTTAAAATGATGTACAGTATGTGTGTATCAGCACTGAACTACACTTTCACAATCCTGATTAAGTGATAAGTCTGGTCATTAATATCATGGCAGCACATTTGAATCCAAATCAAAGAAAAGGATCATATTGCAAAAAACCCAAAGACATTGCAATATTTTCTGAAAGCACAAAACAGTGAACATCATTCTCCATGACTTTCCACAGCAACTGCGGATTTATCATTATATAATAAGTAAATTTAACACTGAAATATAATGTAATTCATCTATATTTCCTACTCTTACCTGTGCCCAGTTGTACAGCTGCTCGAGCAGAGTCTTGTCAAGGTCTGAGGTACCGATAGCTACAACCTTTTGGCTCCGAACAAGACCCTCTAGCTCCTCCCACAGGGGCTGTAGGTGAGACAAGGCCAGAGTCTCACCTTCTGGCAAAGGGGGAGGTGCGATGATCACGGAGTCCAACTGAGACACGCCTAGCGACACACAGGCTGGGCCAGAAATACACACTTTTAATAACTGTGCTATACCAGAAAGACATTTACAACACACAGTATATACTACATTACTTCAAGGTTGTAAAAGCAAAAGAATATTACAACCGAGTGCAAAAGTCACACTACACTGCTTTATGTTTAGTAGAATGAGTAATTATACACCAATCAGCCATATTATCATAACCACTTTCCTTATATTGTGCAGATGACCCTAATGCTGCCTAAACAGCTCTGGAGCAATGTATATTCTGACACCTTTCGATAATAGCCATTTTATTTTTGTGATACAATAGCTCTTCTGTGGAATCGGACCAGCTGGGCTAGCCTTTCCTCCCCATGCCCATCAGTGTACCTCGTTCATCCGTGACTCTGGCACCATTTGTCCTTTCTTGGATCACTTTTGATAGACAGTGACCACTGCATACTGGGTAAAACCCACAAGGTGCCACTGTAATGTAATCTTACTGATTTTACCTGTTTGTGGTTTTAATTTTGTGGCTGATCAGTGTATACTCCAAAAAAGAGAATGTGATCAATATTACATTGCTGTCATATTGCCCAACCCTGGTTGGCAACATATGAAACATCTCTTGGTATTGACTATCTGGCACTCACCCATGTCCACTGCATTTCTGATGGAGGAGTAATCAGACTCGCTAAGAAACAGCTTGACTGAAGAAAGAAGAAAACAGCATGTGATGACCATGCACTCTGGGGCAGTCAAGCTATAAATGCAGTCTTTATACATTTATATGTTGAGGGCAAACAGCCTCACCAGAAACCTTTAGTTCTTCTCGGTCCTCCGGCGTGATGGCCTCTGTATTTTGTGGGATTGTGCAATCCAGAATACTGGGCAATTCCTGGTACTGACATACAGAAACAATGCTGAGAAAAACACACACTTAAAATCAGTCAGACATTTTTTTGTTGTTTAACTCCTTCATGGCCTTTGTGTATGTGTGTTGTGTTGCTGAACTGGAGGAGAGGAATGCCTCAATAAGCCTTAGCTTTGTTTGAGTTAAGACCAGCACTCTCTTCTCATGAAGCAGGCTGGGGCAGATTTGCTGAGCGCTGCAGGATGGAGCCAGAGCAAAAGCACTCAGACCTCATAGCCCACACTGTTTATTTAAGCTAACTTGCCATGAATGATCACCATGACAGTTTTCTTTCATCATTGCAGACTTTGTGGTCAATAAACTAAATGCTATTGGGCCTTTCTATGCCCAACTGTTGCGACAAGAATGCTTTCAACATATAAATTAACTTCACAAACCAAAATGTTTGGAAAAGCTGGCTTCCTTCAAATGCTGTCATGCAAACTTGCGTCAATTTGCATGCAGGTCTGCATACAGCAACTGATCAGACACACTATTGCTGTAAACTCTACAATGCAAACATAAATCATTCTGTGAGCTTGAGGGCTGATGATTAAACCAAACATTCCCCAAAATTCTGCCTAATACAAGCAGATTTTCAAGTTTGTCTTAAAAATTATGAAGTATGGACTCAAAGAAGCACACTTAGTTATTTTGGTTTCTTAAAGCTCTGGGTGTGTATATTTATGTAGATATTTTGTGTGTATGTGTGTGTGTGTGTGTGTGTGTGTGTGTGTGTGTGTGTGTGTGTGTGTGTGTGTGTGTGTGTGTG
>JBBIGC010000018.1:12999098-13014405 GCA_037576955.1 Lepidarchus adonis
GTGTGTGTGTGTGTGAGAGAGAGAGAGATATTTTTACTTGTTGGTCTGGAATGGGGGCAGTGCAGAGGCTCACTGCTGTAATGATCAGGCCTGTCAGTGTGAGCAGTATAAGAGCAAAGTAGAGGTAGTGCACGTCCTTCAGCAGAGCAGGCCGCAAGTCTTCCTCCCCACAAGAAGGGGTGCCATAGGCAAACTCCATCACCATTCGTACCACCCCTATAACCAGACCCACGATCAGACCCCAGAAAGCACCCTGCAGAGTTAAACACACAAGCCTAATTAGGGAACACAGAACACATGAAGCCCACATGATGTTTCATTAAGATACTGTACGTACAGTAAAGACCAAAGAGTCACTGTTTTACTCAGGAGGACTAAAAACAAACACAGCAAGCTAACGCAATACAGCCCTACTACTATTCACAACCGCATACAACATGCAGAAAAATGAAGGAAACAAAGATTTCAGCATTAACTAATGGCATCATCTTACATCATGATTAACATAGTATGAATCAGCCAAAAATGATGATGTCGTCATCAGATCAATAACTGAAGGATAACCCACTTGTTCATTCACCCGGCTCCAGAAGATAGCCATAAGAAAGACTGCAGTGATTGGAGGAGCCAGATAGCTGGTTATGGCCTGGATGTAGTCAAACAGCTGTCCGCTATTGGCTGACTGGATGATTGGGATCCATAAGATGCTTAAGACCACCAACAGTAAAATAAACACCCTGTGGAGGTAAACCAGAACAGACCGCAGGAAGAAGATTATGTCCTATTATCCTGTAAATAGCGTATATTGTTTCCTATGAATAGTATTAATATTTTTACTTGCATTCTGTGGACAGCAAAGGAATTTCATGGTGCAGGAAATTATGTTTTCTACTGTACATATGACATATTTCTACAATAAACACTTCTTGATGTTAAATTTTTTATAAAACGCAACCCTCATACAAGGTTTCCTGTGAGGATATTTTATGCAAACAAAGTTAGACTAATAACTTGAAACACGGTCTTTAAAGTCTCTATAAGTTGAGTATGTAATAAATAACCATGTGTAGCTGTTTTTACATAAACAATATTAAGTACTAATACTTTACTATTAACTGAGTCCTCTCATGCCTACTTATTGTAATTAGCTCATTATAAAGGGCCATATCCTTCATATTTCTGTTATTGTTCTCCACTTATGACATATTTGGGAGTAATTGATTCTTACTAACCTATTTTCCACCCTCTCGTTATCCTATAAACATGTTATTTTGGTTTCTGTGCCTTTTTAACAGCCATAAAGGCCAAACTGACTGGATGCCCTGTGTATATTATAAAGAGATCTGGACAGACACACTTCCTATAACTTTAAACCAGTAGCATTAAAAAGGTTATATTCTTTGGCGTTCATAACATCACAACAATGCTCTTTAAAATGTTCCTGACTTTACTGACTAGGAGGAAAATGCATTTTTGAAAAATACTAAGCAAGACAGCATAATTAATTTTGTGAACTATTCATCAGCGTAATAATAATGCCCTATAGCAAAACTGACTACTTCTTTCAAAATTTCTCAAGGTTTCTTAACTGTTGAAGAATTCCATAACAAGCACTTGTTAGACCTGATGGTGCCAGCTGACACTACAGACCTAAATCGATGATAATGATGCAGTCGTTCCTACCTGCCCACGACCATGAGCTCCCTCTCCGAAGCCTGGCGTCTTATGCGCTGCCAGATGTCCATGGTGAAGAGAGTGCTGCTGCTGTTGAATATGGAGGTGAGGGAGGACATAAGAGCTGCCATCATCACTGCAATCATCAGCCCTCTCATACCTGCGGGGAATACAGAAAATAAGGAAGAAATAAATCAAGATAATGTGGATAATGTTAGCAAAACAAACGGCAATTACTATTACTGAAGACTTCAACTATTTCTTAGTTACACATTTAACATTGTGTAAAATACTAGTACTGTCTACAGTATGTTCATATTAAATCTGACAGCGAAAGTGAACTCATCACCCTTAGATAACTTTCTACCGCTGACAAACTTACATTATACACAACTATATACATTTCATAAGTATTTTATACCTAAATATGGCTTGTAAAGATGGTGGGGTTAATGATGTTAGCGATATAGAAAATCAGTCAGACTGAATTACAGTTCAGCACCCTAGAACAATATGTACAAATAATTCACTGATTGGATGCCCTGTATTGTGCCTTATGAAGCAGTCTGAATTAATACATTTTTTATATGTAATTATTGTCTATTTCTTAAATATTACATATAGGTAGAAAAAAAATTGCCTTCTGTAAAAGCTTTTTATATTATGTTAAACTATTAATAATTAATAATTAATAAACAATATTTTAAAATAAAAAAAATATATAGGAAAGTGTTTTGATTAAAAATGATCAAAAATCATGTTTTGACATATCTTAACATGGAAAAAGAACACATGGCTGTCATACCTACTGGCATGAGTTCCACCACCAGTTTGGGGTAGGCAATGTTGGAACAGCCTACAGCAGCTTTACAGATCCTAAGGCACTCATCAGGGTCCACACATCCCACCTCATCTGTTTGCATACAAATACGCAGGCAAACATGTTCATGACAAGACAGTCCTTCATTATGTCATTGGAGACAATAATCTTTTGCCATTTCACGTGCCTGGATAGAGTGCTCTGCTGATCATGCCTGGCATGACAATGAAGAACATGGGAAGGATCTTCAGATAGCCTCCCAGTACTGATCCTCCTTTAGCATGCGACAGGTTTTTGGCAGAAAGGGACCTCTGTACAATCACCTGCAGATAGCAACAGGGTGGCAGCATATGGCAAAGGTGTATTATCATTCACTGCTTTTAGCTGAGTGTAATCAAGTCTAAACCAAAAAGCTCATCAAGCACATTAGTCTTTTTCCCAAAATTTGATTTGAGGTTGTTGGGGAAATTAGGCAGATTCATGGAATGAGTCATAAAAATGTGAAGTCATATGTCCTGTGCCAAAGTGGTTCCTCTCCACTAACACTTTACATAGTGTTACAAGGCTTTCTTACTCCTTTGACAGCCACCGTGGTCCACTTGTTCCATTGACCTGTTGCACCTCTTGTCCTCCATCACTGGGCCCTCTGCTCACCTCCATCAGACTATCTTTAACCACCATGGAGCATCTCCCTGTACTTAATGCTAGATACGTGGCTCCAATCTATAAGCTAGCTCCTAGTTTTAGATACTAAACTAAGTTTCGCTGCTGTTGTCCATTGTCGAGAAGGGGAGGATGGGTTCCCCTTCTGAGCCTTGGTTCCTCCCAATGTTACCTCCTACAGCTTAGAGATCTTTTCCTTGCCCTCAGCTTGCTCAGTAGATTCTGTAAAGCTGCTTTGTGATAATGTCTGTTGTGACAGAACAGTGTCCAGTGGCATTTTGCATCAGTATTTCATTTGAAACTCTGAGAAGAGTTGTCTCGGTTGAATTTTTACGGAAACCAGACTGAATTTTGTCTAGAATGCTGTGTTTATCCAAAGCAGCAAATAGCTGCTTAGCAACAATCTTCTCAATAATTTTTGTGAGGAATGGCAGTTTGGAAATGGGTCTATAACTGCCTGGAATCGACAGATCTAGACTAGGCTTTTTAGAGGAGGATGGATGATAATATTAAATAACATTTTTGGAATTCCTCTGCTTTTGGAGACCAGGTCAAAGAAATAGGCAGCCCGTGCTTCTCTAACAGAATTATTAAAGGAAGCTAAAAGATCTTTTAAATAAATTAAATGAACCTGTAAATGAGTGCGTTCTGCTTTACGGCAAGAACGCTTTAAGGAGGGTTTCGGTACATTCATAAACTGTATGACAATGGGGAGATAATGTTCACTCCATCCCTAAAACTATGCTCATACACAATTCATGACTCATCAAGAGAAGACAATCAAACCTAGGAGACTCCTAATAGCACCACAAGACCTTCAGCTATGGTCACTATGTGAACAAACCTGACAATATGTGCATAACCTGACATACAAGTTACTCCAGACTGTCAGGCTTCTAGTGGTCATATTGTTCCTGCTCTTAAACCTTTGAACTCTTTGCTTAGAATTTCACCAGTAATATTAGAAGTTACTTAGCAAATTCTATGAATTACTCATTAACTACTATGACTGGTTAGTTGGTCACTATGGAAGATTACGGGTTTTGAGTTATTTATGAATGATCATTAGGGTTTATGAAGTATAAACCTAGATCTGGCTCCATCCATCAGTGTTCTTTAATGCCTTTATTACCTGGTCAGCGCACCACACCCATGTAGCCAACACTGTCAACCCAAAAAGCAGGCCTGGCCAAGGCAGGTCTCCTGTCACGGGGTCCCGGAAGATATGGAAGGCATCAGAGCGAGGGAGGTGGCATGTGGCATTAGGAACTGTGATTGCAGGTATAGCTTTTCCATACTGCTCCAACAAACCCTCATACCAGCCTACTTTGGCAAAAGCTGTGAGGGGAAAAAGAAACAAATGCACATCAATTTGTTTTCTGTAGCTCATTATCACACACATGAGTCATTCAATTATTCAATGTGCTTTACAAAGATAAATAGATTAATAACAAATTACAGGAAATAAAAATAAATAAAAAGAGTTTTAAATAATTCTTAAAATGATTGAGAAGACCATAAAAAATATAATTGTAATTAAAGTTACAGAAGTAAAAATATTTTTGTAACCAGTGAGGGTCATGCTAGGGTTCACATTTGAAGTTGAAGCAGACCATCATGCTCGTTCCTCAACAAATCTTTTCCTATGGGACCATTTTTGAACCAGTTATTTGGATTTGGTATCAAACTGTTCACGCTGCACCTCATCTCATTCCTGACACTCCCCTAATGTCTTATGAGATTGGATTCTCTTCAGCTCACCCCTCAGGCTTTCAGTGCTTTAGCAGGGTCATGCAGAGGCACTTATGTGGTCAGATATTCAAATGCTGAAATGTAGGGTACACCCTGACCACTGAATAGCTGAAATAATTTGTCAAGGTGGGTGGGTAGGTCTGGTAAATGACTACCGGTAGTTCATAGTGTTGACCAGGTGCTTACACTTGTGGTAAGATGTTGTTTGTTGGTATAGTAGAAGGGTTTAATTGTAATTCCAGGGAGTTAGTGACTTTGCAAAATTCTACCATTCTCTGCAAATCAGAAAACCAGAATCAGAAAAACTTTGTTGTCCCTGAAGAAAATTGCTACACCAACTAAAATTGTCAGAAAGTTGTTTGCCAGATTTTTCCATTTTCAGTGTGAGATATTTAAGCATTATTTAAGCATTGCATTATTAATTTAATAATTATTTTAACATTAAATTATTTTCGCTTTTCCTTACCAAGGATGCTGGCTTTATATGTCAATAAAATCAAAGAAAATGTATAAATTATAGGTTAAACTCTTAAAGGGTTTGTATGTGGCCCACTTTAATATGTAACACATTAGATTTATAGCATCTACTGAATAATTCATTCAAATCACTAAATTATTCATAGAACATATGGAATAACAAGCTTTAATAAAAAAGTTATTTAGTTCAACAAATTTACCTATGAACATAAGAACAAATGCTCCAACAACCATAATGACAGTCTGTAATGCATCAGTGTAGATCACAGCTGTCAGCCCACCTGCAGTAAAACACGAGTAATTCATGGATCATCTGCAGCAAAAACACAGGCAGATTAAAATACAGTGTGTTGTCAGTTACCAGCTATGGTATAGAGTGCTGTGACTGCAAGCAGTATTACAGTGGAGACATAAAGGTCCCATCCCAGTGATACTTGAATGAACAATGCTCCAGAGAAAATGTCGGTCTGGAAAGAGCAAAATGAAAAGGTCTTTAGGCCTGCAGTACATTCAGTGCTCATATGTCACTGGTTATTACATTCTACTCATAAACCTCTGCAATTCCCTGGTTTATAACATCATGTGGCTTATTAAATGAAAAACCCATTCACTACTACATCTGCTGGAAACAACTACACTAGTTTCTACTGCAGGGCCAAATGAGTGAGAAACGACTAGGAAATAGGACTGGACAATACAGTGGTGTGAAAAAGTTTTTGCCCCCTTCCTGATTTCTAATCTGATTCCATGTTTGTCAATATGTTTCAGATCATCAAGCAAATTTAAATATGAATCAAAGACAACACAAGTATACACAACATGTGTTTTAAGTGAAGGATTTTATTATTAAGGGAGAAAAATATTCAAAACTTACATGACCCTGTGTGACAAAGTGATCCCCAGTTAAAACATACCCACACCCAGGCCTGATTACTGCCACACCTGTTCTCAATCAAGTAATCACTTAAATAAGACCTGCCTGACAAAGTGAAGTAGACCAACAGATCCTCAAAAGCTAGACATCATGAGACCCAAAGAAATTTAGGATCAAATTAGAAAAAAGTAATTAAATTCTAGGGTTTAAAAACCATTCCTAAAGCTTTGGGACTTCAACAAACCACAATATGGCAAAAACATGAAAGAGTGGTGAACTTTCCCAGTAGTGGCCGGCTGACCAAACTTACCCCAACAGCGCAGCAATGACCAATCCAAAAGGTCTCAAAAGACTCCACATCATTAACATCAGTTGTGTGTCCCATTACATCTGGCATAGAAATAACACTGCATTTCAGAAAAAAGAAAATTATACCAATATGGTGGTGGTAGTGTGATGGTCTGGGGTTGTTTTGCTGCTTCAGAACCTGGAAGACTTGCTGTAATAAATGGAACCATGAATTCTGCTGTCTACCAAAAACTCCTGAAGGACAATGTCCAGCCATCTTTCATGAACCTCAAGCTGAAACATCTTGGGTTCTGCAGCAGAATAATGATTCAAAACACACCAACAAGCCCACCTCTGATTGGCTGAATAAAAACAAAATAAAGACTTTGGAGTGGTCTAGTCAAAGTAAATACTATTGAACTTAAAAAGGTGGTTAATGCTAAAAAAAAAAAACCCAATGTGGCTGAACAACAATTCTGCAAAGATGAGTGATGAGTGGAGTAAAATTCCTCCACAGCTGTGAAAGACTCATTGCAAGTTATCGCAAACGCTTGATTGCAGCTGTTGCTGCTAAGGGCCCAACCAGTTATCAGGTTGAGGGGGCAATCACTTTGTCACACAGGGCCATGCAGGTTTAGAATTTTTTTCTCCCTTAAATAATAAAATCCATCACCTAACTTTGTTTGGCATTCTGAAACATTTAAGTTTGACAAACCTGGAAAAAAAAAGAAATCAGGAAAATATAAAAACTTTTTCACACCATTGTATATTGTCTGTTAAACATTATTGTAAAAGTGTGTCCTCAATTCTGAAACTGCAGAAGACAATATGCAAAAAAGTTTTTGTCCACATCATGCAGCCATAATAGGAAAACCCCATTTAGATAAAGATCATGGGATGGAACACTTGAGGGTGAGCTCGCAAAAGGTGCTGTAATGGTCCTGGGATGCGCCTATTGGCTGAGAGTGGTGTATCATGGGAGCTGGGGAAATGGGTGCTGTTATCCTGTTTTGTTGCAGTTCTGTGTGTTACAGGAAGGAGAGCAGCATTGGAGCTGATGTACTGTGATGTGTTGTGTTTGTGTGAGCGAGCTGGTGGTGGATGGACAGGTCCACACTCTGTGAGATGAGTCTGGAGATTAGTGACTCTGGGACCTGACCATCCACCATCATGCCTTGCACACGGGTTCATGCTTGTACGCATCCTGGTCTCTAGGGGACACACTGGTACAGGTTGGCCTTTTTAAAGGCTGGTTCAAGCAAATAAACCTGGTCAGCTTGATAACTGGTTCAACAGCATAACCTTGTGTGTGAGTGTGTCATTTGGTGGCGCTCTCTCTCTGAGAACTGCTACAGTGCCAACACTAATATTACTGCATGGCAATAGATTTATTAGCCAATATCAGTGGCTACGCTACCAATCTGGATCTTTTCCTTCTTTTTTAAAAACAATTCACATCTGGGGGGCATTCCCAATGCATGCTGGGTGCTGAACACAGAGTTATGAAAATACAAAATTGTGTGAAATCAATGAGAAATGCAGTGCTCCAACATAACATGTCACAAAAACTGTGCCCCTTCATGACACAGGGTTGATGAAGTAAACTGACCCTCGACTGACCAAAGCATATTTATGAGATTAAAAGATTCTTACTGATATCTTGGTGAAGATGTAGAGAATTAGAGACAGCACACTCATGTAGATTCGGATGCGCTGACCCCCAAATCTCTTCCGCAGGTATTCGGGCATGGTGACCACTCCAGCAGAAATGTAGACAGGCACAAATATCCAGCCTAAGGCAATGAGAACCCATGCTGCCTACCATACACAGCACAACATCCTCGTCAGACTGTGTCTCTGTTTACAGAATGTGCTAAGATTAAACAGTGTTGTGTTGATGTGTACTAGGAGTTCTCAAAGTTTGTTCAGACCTTCCAAGAGGAAAGCTACATGGACCACCACACTCCAACTCTTCACATTTTAGGCACATAACTAGCTGTCTGTGGAGGGGGTCTACTTAGAATGAGCAGTTGCTTTTTACTCTTTGCATAAGTGGTGGGTTTATGGCTATATTTGTTACAATATGATTTTATTAGGGTTACACAATGAACAATATCAAAAGATTTTTGCACGAAAAAGATCATGTTGGCATCAGATGGATGTTTAGATTTGATTCAACCAATACTGCACATTTATAGTGCATGTTTTGGTGACACTGGGTTTGTCTTTTCAAGTCACATTTTTGAGACATGAACAGGAAAATATCAGTTATTGGCATCAGCATACAAATCCCACACCAATGCATCCCTGGCTGTAAACACTTTTTCCCCACTTAAAGAATGCTGCCAATCTTCACATTTACAGAAAGAGTATAATTAGTCGTTTGAGGGTTTTTTTTTAAGCATAAATGAAAAATGACTAAAACAATTAAATCATTAAAAATGCTCTATTGGTTCTTTTTTAAAACCTAAATATTGTAGCAGAGTTGAGGCTTACGTTGCACGGCCTGCTGGGTTAGAACTGCCTGTGTGTTTGGGGGTTTAATTGCGTTTATTGTTGGTGATTCTTTTATGTATGTGGTTATGGGACTATTTTTGTGTGTTTCATGTGTTAGTTTTAGGGTTAAATGGCAGATCCACTCTCATGGAGCCTATTAGGCATTTTGGTGGCCTGGGGGTGGATGTAGCCATTAGAGCAATGGGGTTCTGATGTCTGAATGTTGTGTGTGTGCTACACCAGTTGGGGGCGCAAGTTGCTTTCAGGAGCTCTTAGCAGAGCATTAATAAAGCGAAGGGTTTTGAAACTTGGTGTCAGCCTCCATTCTTTCCCTCGATGATTGTCCAAAATTGTCACAATTTGTAAAAAAAAAATGTTTCTAAAGAACAACATATTGTGATATCATAAACTGCAAAGCACCTCTGTAGATCACTCTGGGCTAAATGCTGTAAACATAAATATCATGTAATCTTGTGGTATTATGCTTCTTATACCTTATTTCCTCAATAATTTTATACTGAAAAATGTACATGTAGATGAATGGTTGACATCGGTGCATGATGGAGCAGTGCAGAGACATTTTCCAGCATCAAAGTAAGGTTTTTTTTCTTCTTCTCGCCAGAATATGACAACCAGATTGTGAGGTTATACTTAGTAAAGCTAATCATATGCTACATTTAGACGAGATCAACTCTACAACCGCAGAATTTCTGTGTATTTCGGTGCATCGACTACAGTGTCCAGCGGTGTGTTGTGGGGGAGCGGCGAACGGCTTGGGTGGATACTGCGGAAAATGTGTTGAAAGATAGCAAAGAGTTAGCAAGAGCACGGGTTAGCAGCGCACGTTGGAGCAGCTTGCAAATGGGAAGAGAAATTGTGCTCTGTGCTGAGAGAAAACATAAATAAATAAATGAAGTCACAGGTCTTAAAACAGCTCTGCCTCCGAGTGAGTCTCTGCGCTGGCTGGTTCAGAAGTGCATTCAAAGTTGGAGATTTACCCTGAGTGACGCTGCCACTCAGCCATAAAGCTGAGCTAGCAGGCCTCTGAGCACGCGTTACATGTTCTACTTTTTATGTGGAGCCATGACTAATCTACTGTATCTTTGCTTTGCATTGCATTTCAAACTGTTAATTGCTGCAGTAAACAGTACATTTAAATTCAATGTATCATTTGGGGATGTCGTCTTTTTGTGCCCTGAATTATACTTTTAGTGAATGTGTTTTCATGCTTTTAAATAGGACGCCCCATTTAAGCAAGCCGCACCCAACACAAGGTTTGTAAAATGAATGTATAAGCAGCAGCCTATCTTTGGCGAAATACGGTATTATTACTCACCTATAAAACATTAGCAAATAATTACGCAAGACATATTTTAGCGAGTACTAGCCCAGAAAAAACTCAGGTGAGGTATCTTTGGGAATCTTTTTAATTTGTCCCTTACCATGTGACATCATTTAATATAAAATAATTTTAAAAATAAATAGGGTTCCCTAACTGTAGCCATGAGTGAAAAATTTCTTGAGGCAATTGCATCAACTTACATTCCACTCAAATCCCCCAACAGCGATTCCCCCTGCTGCCCCAGTCCCTGCTAATCCAATGAACAGACCACTGCCCACGTTACTGGACATTAAAGAAGCACCGATCTGTCAGGAAATAACAAAGTGTTAAATGCATGTTTTTGGTTCTGATGAGATCTAAAGTGAGCATGAACTGCTTGCAGTCAATATTCATTATTAAAACGCTGTCAAAACATGCACATAAAATGGTGCTTAAGTGGAGCTAAATAGCAGGAAATGGTGATATCTGCAATTACATCTTCCTTCCTAACAATGTATGCCTGAAAATAAGCAATAAAATGGAAATACTTCCTTGTGCACATATGCGGATAGAATAAGCAATAAATAGTAATACACATGCACTAGAACAGCACAATAGGAAAAGAACAGCAAACACTCACAGGCCACCATGTCATAGACCTGCCTGCTAAGAAATATCCTCCAACCGTCCCACGATTCGCCCTGATGGATGACTTTTTTTGGTGCGGAGAGAAAAAAAACAACAGAACACATTAAACACGATAAATTAAGCAGAAAAATGTGAGAGGGAGAGTTAACCACTGTAATTACACACACACACACTTTAGCCAAGAAGCAATGCAGTTTCACCTACCCATATCCCCACTGCAAGCACAAACACAAAGTACACCACAATCACCACAATATCAGAGATCTCCAATTTAAACCTCCCGTTCAGCACAGGCTCCGCCGTGCCCGTTACAAGCTCAGGTGTTGCCGTCATTTTTAAAATGCCATAGAAAAAAGTGTGAACTTTGAGGATAGTGTGGATTCAGTCAATGATTAAACAAGTTGTTATCAAAAATGTTGAGAACTCACCTTATTGGTTATACATAAACCGGAAACACGGCTGAGAACACGTTCACATGATGATGTACTGTGAAGAAGTCAGTGCCAAAACAATTACCAGCGTGTCTACAGGAAAATACACACTGAAAGTATTCATTTGGGTCAAAAACAGAGATCAACAACCATTCAGATTTCAAAGATCTTTAATGACATGATGGTAAACAAAAAGCATGGCTGTGTTAACATGTTATGTACATGTGAAACCGCAGAAACATATTGAATGATGTGAGCCGTTAACACTCAGACTTCTGTTCCAGTCACGTTTTCTTCCAGAACTTGCTGTAGTCATCCACTTTAAAGTCATCCTCATAGTCCTCTTTCTTCTGTTTAACCACTGTCTTTTTAGGACCCTTCTTTCGCATCCTGGCTTTCCTCTCCTCTTCTGACAGAGTGGTAATATCCACAGGCATCTGGGGAGAAAAATTTGCAAAAAAATAAAAAATACACACCAGGCACATGGTTCATAGAATGTCAGTCTGTATAAAAAAATTCCAAAAACTCCAAGACATGAACCTCTCAATAGATAAAAAACTTATGTGATGAAACCCATTAATATACCATCGCTAAAGTAGTTCTGTACAGCGGAATGGGCTTGGACTAATGCATCAGAAATGTTTAACTGCAATTGTTGCTGTACAAGTGGATCACAGGAAACAGGAAACAATGGTTCACATTTTTCCACTCACAGATGTGGAATACTGAACCATTTCCATATTTTGTCTTATTAAAAAAAAGAGGTCCTCTATAACTACCTTTATGACATTTGTGTTACCTTTGGTGTTGAGTTTGGCGGATGTTTGTTGTTGATCATATTTATGGAGACATATAGAAAATTCAAAAAGTTTTATTAACTTAGGCACCACTGTAAATATATGTTAATATAAAGAGATATTACTCCAATTTGGTTATATTCAGCAATTTGTGGTTATGTCACTGGCTCACACTTGTTTTACACTGTTTCTCTATCATATACGGTAGTAGAATGCAGTTAAACTGCCACGAACTGGTGGGAGTGAGACTGGTGTTAGCTATATGCATGCTACTCATTCACCAATAGGGGGCGAGCAAACAGGGTTGGACTGTACTTCCCATATCCAGCATTTGGTGGACACACCCGATACAACACTGACCATATAAATGTATTTATATTTCTCAGAATTAAAAACATGCACAGCCAAATTAAAACAATTCACTGACCATTACTATTCTTTTAGGCTCCTTGTATCTGATGTTGATGGAGGACCCATCCGGACGCACCAACAACATGGGGTAGAGACGCTCATATCTCTGTCTGCCACAGCGCACGACTGAGGTTCTGTTGGAGTTTGACTGAGTATTTGCGGTGTGAAATGAAGAGGTGGCACCT
Source organism: Lepidarchus adonis (assembly GCA_037576955.1). Lineage (NCBI taxonomy): Eukaryota > Metazoa > Chordata > Actinopteri > Characiformes > Lepidarchidae > Lepidarchus > Lepidarchus adonis. The sequence continues at coordinate 13,011,936 of JBBIGC010000018.1, forward strand.
AAACACCTTTGGGAGACCATTTCCCGAAGACACCTACAACAGAGAAAAACACAATTAAAAACTGTATCAACTGCAGTGAAGAAGACAAAACTGCATTTGTAGAATCTCAAGCAACAGTGAAAGAATAAAAGTTGAGAAGCAACTCAAAAATCAAAGAGAGCTCATCTTTTTATACAACAAAACAAACTTTACTCCAAAACCTTTTGTTTCTGATTTTGACCACTGACTAGAAAACTGTAGTTGTAGCTAATAGACATATATCTCTACCTCAAGTTGTGCTTATGAAGTTGTATGTTTTCATCATAAAATACTTATAGAATAGAATATAATGTAACATATAGACCCATTTTTAATGTAAATGATACACCCTTGGACATGGTTTTACATACTTAAATATGTTTTGCTTTTAACATCTATATTTAACATTGTCTTTTCCAAGAATTTTTAAATTGAAATTTTATTTAATGTAAATAGAAAAACAATATTTATAATTGGGTTACCCATCTCATATCAGAAAGCTGAGCAAGTTTTACCAAAAACAGCCATCTTTGTGATGCACCTGCACAGTTTCCTCTTATGTAGGAGTCCTCTTTATTGAATGTGGGAGAGCTTGATCAATCTAAAACCAAGTCATAAACACTTGGCAGCATTTGTCCTGTATAACTTAATAATGTAATAAAAATGTGTTGTTTTTATTTGTCATGGTGGTCTGGGTACTGTGCACATCTCATCAATGAGGGTAGGCTTTTCCTGATTGTGATTTTAGCAGCTAGCCAAATGCATTTTTTCTGAAGGAAGAGACAGGTCTACACGTCTACTGTGCTGGAAGAGAAATCGAAAGCAAAACAACTGAAAGCCTTAAGAAGAAAGATAACAAAAGCGCTGTCATGTACTTCTGTGCTTACTTTCCCTAAAATCAGACACCACATTGAATGCTACAGGCCATCCCATTCATTTTTCAATTAGTGACCGCTCTCCTCCTTCAGAATATCTTTGCTACAGCCCTGTCCACAGCCTTCACTGTAACCTCTATTAGATTTGAATTAGGTTTGAATTTGCATAGCACGGTTACAATACAAAGACAATATAATAATAATAATTATAATAATAATTTGAAATTATAGTGCACCTTTCTCAAACCCAAGTTCACTTTACACAGCAAAAAATAAATCAAAACCAAAAAATACATTAAAACTGTTAAGGTGCAAAAGCAGGGACAAACAGCAGAATTAGGAAATCAATCTTTACTGCTTTAGATAAACTAACAAAATCTCACTCTCTCTCTCTCTACCCATGCACATGACATATAAATACAAGTTGGAAAAAAAGAAAAACACCAGAGTCCAGCTTTTACAAGATGAATGGAAACTACTGCTAGTATATACTTGCAGCAATCAAATAAATCTGTTACACTACCCGTGGGGGCTCAGGTTTTTTTTTTTTTTAAATAACTTCTAATACAGCAAGTTATTCATGTAAGGCTTTAATTAATTCATTCATTAATTAATGAATATATGTTGCCCCATTAAGCTTTCACTTCACTTCTTTAGGGGTATACATACAGCACGTACCGCAATATATAAATACATCTATAAATAATGATGAAGTAAAACTAAATACCAAATATCTCGTTCTTTAAGGTGACTTGCTTAATAAACACGCACATTAAGCTGAAAGTCAAAACCATCCCGTATGAAAACAGACATATGGGAGCTTCCGCTGACCTGCACACACACATCACAGCCGCTCTTAGCTTAGCTTAGCTAACTAGACTAATAGCAATGCCTCGATTTTTACGCACCTGAATAAACTACCGCCATTCCACCAGACTTTATGTAGAGCCATATTTAAGATATAAATCCAGGCTTTTTTGTTACTGCATGTCTGTAAAAGAAAGGCTTAAAGGAGCAGAAAAATAACGGAAAGGTCGTCCCCTAACCATGAACAGTAGGAACTTTGTTACTAAAACCGCTACCGTATGGAAACAAGTCACAGAGAATGGTTCCGACTTCATGACAAATCATATGAGCAGAAAAAAATATTTTTAGGCTCAATGAATGTACGGTACGATCAATGATAGTAACTTTATTTATTTTGATTAAGAGATAAAAGGGACCAAAACATTTTTATTTTAATAAATAATGTATAAAATCCAAAAGTGTTAATCAAGTTTGACCAGTAAAACATAGAAAATATTATGTTAGCTATTTATAAATGATAAGTTAATATTTGAGGATCTACTTTCTACATGGTGTCTGTGACTGCATCATAAACAGAGTCATACATTGCCATTAGCTTGCAAAAGATCATTTTAAGCAGTGTAATCAAAATAACGTTTCCACATTTAACATGATTTAAAAAAAACATTTATTGACTGCACTGTTACACAACTTAACACAACTGTTTGCAGCATTCTCAAGAAATATGAGGCCATCTTGCAACTTGACAAAGACACCACTGTGACAGAATG
>JBBIGC010000018.1:13014505-13028357 GCA_037576955.1 Lepidarchus adonis
AATCTACCAATGTAAATGGTCATGAAAATAAAGAAAACACATTGAATGAGAAGGGGTGTCCAAACTTTTGGCCTGTATTGTGTATATATATATACATACATACACTGAGCTAACATTATCTGGTCATTTGTAATATGTGTCTGATAGACAGGGATTGGAACAGTATATCACTGTGACAGTACATCATAGACTTCAGTAGTGCTAGGTGGTTTCTGCTTCAATTCAGCATCACAGTATTTACATCATAATGTCTTTATTATTCCTGAATGCTGCTTCTCTTAAAGTTTCACCAAAGTTACCACTGCACTTTGAAAATTAGACACAAACCAGAAAAAAAACTTTTTCAAATCTTCAGTTTTCTTTCAAAGTAATTTCGAGCACCCTGAAAAAGCCCCATGTTGCAGTTCTCTGAGCTCTTATCGATCAATACTGCTAAGAATCAGTATTTTTGTGCTTGATGCCAATCCATGTACAGATCTATTACCTAGTATTGTGAAAATATGAAAATCTTACTCTTTAAATTTTACAGACATAATACCATGGCGATCGGTGTTGCTGTGGACATCCTGGGGTGTACAGGCAGCCTGGAGGAGAGAGCGGCCACACTGAACCGGATCATACTGGTTGCCCTGGAACTCAAAGACTCCATGGGAGATCTTTATGCCTTCTCCTCCATAATGAAAGCACTGGATATGCCTCAGGTAGCACACTCAGCAATCCCTCCCCACCTCACAGACAGGCTTAATTGGAGACAGAAATGGAAAGATCGAGACAGATGCTCGGTATGTGATAAGACTGCAAGAAATAGGCTTAAGCTCTTTTGATCTTTCTGCTCACAGATAACAAGACTGGATCACACGTGGACCATGTTGCGCAGGAGATACACACAGACTGCCATCATTTATGAGAAATCGCTTAAACCTTTCTATAAAGGACTGTATGAAGGGAGTGGTAAGTTTCTGTCTTATGTGGAAGACATACATTTTCTGTACGTATCAACACTGAAGATATTTTATCTGATGCTAAATCACATTTATGACACAGTATATAAAATTTAACATGATTTTTAACACTCCCATGCTGGAGGCTGGTGTGGGTACATATACAGAGTAAACTAACAGCTATTGTGCTCTCTGCAGCGGAGGTTCCGTTGAGCAGTGCCACAGTTCCCCTTCTGATGCCTCTCCTCACCCTCATGGAAAGACCAGCAGTTGCCTTTGAGGGCATGGAGCTGTGGGAAAGCAATGATCAAGGTTGTGAGATCATGCTGCGCCATCTAGAGGACGCTCGTGCCATCGCACGCAACGCTGACACCTACTCCTACAATGCTCAACGTGTCCTACAGGGTAAGACGAGCAGTCAAGTCCGTTACCCCAAATAAATACCTGGTCGTGTAGATTACTGTATACAGCTCACGGATTGAAAAAAACAAACAAACATACTTTCAGCAAACCACCTTAACAATGTTTAGCCTAAACGCTTACTAAAGTAAAAGTCATTTTAATGAAAATGAGAAATAGTATCCAATAAACAACTTGAGAAGAAGCAACAAAGTTGTGGGCAATATTTAGTATTTATCAAGCAGAAGAACTGAAGTTTGCAAGCTGCCATTTCTGTCTTTGGGTGTCGTTTTAAATGACAAAACTTAAAACCTAAAAGATGTGACCTATTAAAAAGCAGTACCAAAGTAACAAACAAACACTTACGTTGTCCAGGTACAAACACTGAAAAACTTACCCTCACATTTGTCCATGGGTGCCCATTCTTATCCACAAGTGTCAGTGTAGCTGCAGGATTTCATCCAGAAAACCACAAACATCTGACTTCACGTCTCCATTCAGTTATCGCGAGAACACGCGAGCCTTCCCTGAGGTCGGTCGCATGCTAACGGCTAACAACTCAATGTCTGTACCGAGTGTCCACTCCACTCAGCAAATGTGCTGTACACCACAGATATAAACACATATGTGATATAACCACACCTTTATTCCCCATCGTTCTCCTCTTTAACCCCCACCTACAGACAATTCCCTTTCAGACACCAACCATGCTGCTGATCTACATCCTACTTTTCTTACTCCTACACCTCATGTACAGTGCATAGTTTATTACCATGATTTACTGTTTCATACTTATATTTCACTACAAAAAACTTTTAATTTATATATTTACTTTATTTATTTAAAAGTTTACTTATTTTTATTTTATTTGTTGTTTGAATTATTCACTTTAGTTTCTGTGTTTGTGTAAAACTGCTTTATGCCTCAAATTGCCCATTGGGGACAAATAAAGTTTTAGTCTTCCAACAATTCCTTGCATTAGTTACTGTTTTGTTGAAATGAAATCTTGCAGCCACAAGTATCAGTGAAGTGCTACAGACCTGAATGCCTGTGACAGGGTTTGTACCCTGAGGTCAAGCATTTTCTGATCATTTGGTATTGAAATGTGGAACTCAGTTTAAGTAAATTACTTTCCCACAAATACGTAGAATTGAATGTAGGACCATGGAAAGAATAGATGTATAGAGATTTGGCTTAACTATGACTTGTACCTACTATATGGGCAGTGGTTAGAGAGCTGCCTCTCCCGACCCAGTAAAGGTACCATCCCCAAGCACATAACTGAGTAGTATTCAGCTCTGGTACATGACACAATTGTAATTGTCTCAACATCATCTAAGATTGTCTTCCTTTGTCATCCTTGTAGACTTCTGCCCAGATGACGACATGTTGGAGATCCTGAGAACAGACTTCCAGCTCCGTCTGCTGTGGGGTAGCAGAGGGGCTACTGTGAACCAAACAGAACGATTTGACAAGTTCAGACTCATTCTGACTGCACTGTCCAGAAAACTGGAGCCACCGGTCAAACACACTGAATTGTGAGGAAAATGGACTTGAAACTGTGCTGCGCACGGAAATAATAGCATTGTAAATCTTGCACAGAAGAAAGGGCGTTTTGGTCTAGAAGGTGTTGAAGGAGCAAGCATCTTTTAGAGTGCTTTGGTACCATGGACCTTCTAGTGCCGATACTGTACGTTAGAATCAGAAGAAACCCACTTCTGAGGACGCTTGAAACAAGTGAACCTTCTCCTGCTCTATGGGTCTCAAAGACAGCATTGCAACAAGATGAAGTTTCGAAGAAGTGGTGAGAGGTGCATAAAAAAGTATTCATGCAGAAAAGCACATGGTTCATCATGTACCACAACTGGCACTTAACTGTATTATGTGACGGGCCAGGCTTTGGGGGACTAGGAAAGTGCTGTTCTGATGGACATTATGAAAGTGTTCTGAGAAGAATATTTGATGTATGTAGTGTTTGTGCATTAACAGATGTCTAGATCATGGTTAAGATATGGACAAAGTATGGACGTTCACTTTGGTCAACTGTGCAACGCAGCTGTTCATTTGAAAACAATGGTGTAAATAATCGTTACAGTGCTAAGCATGTGAATGCTAGTCTATTTTATTCTTCCTTACATGTAAATAGTTCTACAGTTTTAATATGTTGATGGCAGAACTGTGTAGATAAGCAGATGTCTAAATAAAATGTGTTAAACACAGATCTGTTTTGTTAATCCAGCAAGAAAAAATTCTGTGAGTAATGAAGGGTTTAATTTTTTAAAGACTTGTACATTGTCGCAGAACTTCTTGGGAAAATGCAAAATCATGTACAATCACCCATTAACCACTGATGGTGTTTCTTTCATTTGAAACTAAAAATGGTTTTCTAGACACCGACCAGGTCTAGGCCTTAACATTGAGACGGTTTTTGCAGATCACCTCAGAAAGATTTTAACAATTGTTTAGGGACTTCAATGTATAATATATTTCCTCTGAGATGGTTTGTGAATATCAGCCAAGATGAAAATGATGGCTTCACTCTCCCTTTTTAATATGTTAAATTCATATGATGTGGTGCAGTTGACTTGCCATTGTAACCCTCTTTACAAGCAATGAACCAAGCGGTTCTTTGGCTTTGAAAGAATTAATCTTTTCAAATAAAAAAAACAACCTAGAAATAACAAGAAAAGTAACGAGGAGAAACAACAATACCTGGAATTTTGTGATGAAATACGATGGACATTGTTTCACCATCAGTTGTTATGTTAGATGAAAATAAAAGGCATAATTCTAGAAAGGGCAAAGTGATAGAAGAGAATCACATCACCTAGCTAAACTTTGGATAATAATAGCAAGGTGAACTGAATAATGCTACAAATCCAAAATGAAGAATTTACTATAGAATACATTCAAAAACATACAGTACCACCAAAAAGAATTTGGACAATTCTTTAAGTTTCCCCATTAAACAAATTTGTTTAAAGGTTAAGTAATTTTAGCAAAACATTACGACAATTTTGAGGAAAAATCTTTAGGAAATCCAGTTAGACGGCAATAGACAGGAACAGCAGAGATGGAAACCTCGAAGTTTATGGCTGGTGTCAGTGAACCTTACTGATAGGCAGAACCTGATCAAATTATAATATACAATTCACCAGCTGTCTCTTGCTAAAAGTAATTTGCCAAACAGTAGTGTTGGAATTATCCATTTAAAATAAATGCTTGGTTTGAGATTCCCTAAACAAAAACCCAATCAGATAAAGACTACAATCACAACCTTTCCTCCCCATGTGCATCAATTTGCCTCTAGCGGCCATGTTCCTGATACCTGTTCACAAGTTTTTCTTCCTTAGACCTTTGGAAGGTAATAACCATTGAGACCAACCCAAATATCTGTTGTTTTGGAGATGTATGGATCCAGTCATTTAGGTGCTACAATGACGCCCTTTAAGAACTGACTGTTCACTTGCTACCTAATATACCCCACCCCCTTTGAAAGAAAAAATACATTTTGTGGCTGAACGGTTTATAATCCAAATACTTTCTTGCGGCCATTGTACTTGTCTTCCAAGCTGTACACTTAGAGGCATTGTCACATTCATGCGTGCAAACACAGAGGGATTGGGACAAACAGACTTTAGTATTTATTTCATGTTTGCTCTTGCTCTTGATCAAACAGCCCAGAACATAGTGGTCACCACTGTCTTACTGTACAATATCTTTATACAAAAGTAGCAGTCAGAGCCAACATCATTCATTCGTTCATTCATTCATTTACTCACTGAAGCTCAAATTCAAATGTAATAGGGTAAAAAGTGCATTGGTTAAGACCAGGGTCTGATACAGAATAGTGTTCAGACAAAAAAAAAAGAAGCAATGATTACAACAGCACAATTCTTTAAAAGCGAAGTCATTCGCTTGGTTAAAAACTCTATAAAAAGACAATAAAAACACATTCAGTATGAAATAAAAGTTGTTAATACTTACAATTCAGTAATAAAAACTAACTAGGTATATACACATGTATACCTATATCCATATGCATACACTTAATATATGCATGAAATCACATTCACAAACATTCGCACTGAAAGATGTACATTTTGGAGCCAGATTACAAGGCTCTTCAAGCACACAGTAATTGAAGTCATGAGCTAGAACAGAGTGAAGGGTGTCTATAGGTTGTAAGGAAGTGGATGACTGGATTGGTAATCGAAGTTCAGAGGATCATTACAGGTCCAGCTTTTGGTTCACGTGCGCATGGTGCTGCACCCCCCTCTGCTGGTCTGAGGCAGTACTGCACCAGGCTCCTTGATCCTGCACAGGCTGAGAGGAGGGCTGCCACTTGGTTTTCTGGGGACTGTTTCCATGGCTAATACGGCCCCACCCTGCTTCTAGTCTGGTTTGTTCAAGCTCTGGTTGTGGCATGACGAGGCACGACAGAAACATTCATGGAGGATGCATCAGTGAATGCAGTTGTAATGGGGAAAAATATGCTCAAACATGGACACAAACAAGACAAAACATTAAACGAGTGTGGAAATGAACAAGCTGAAGTGGTTACATCCTAGCCATGGCTGACCGGTCAAGTGATCATGCATGAGTTTGGATCATGCGAGTTAAGGCGGAGAAATGGGATGGAGCAGGCAAACATAAAGTTCCTGTGACGATGTTGGAATGTACTACAACAAGGAGGAATGTTAGTGCCAGGCACACTTTCAGGATCAATGCATGAGGGTTTCATCCTCCTTCATCCATGCTTCTGATTCTTCGCCTTTATAACCCTCCCTCACCACCACCCCTTTACCACATATCCCACATGTCTCAGCTGCAATGGAATGATGTTAATGGCAATGACAGCATCAGCATGCAAGACATGCAACCTACCCCCAGCCTCCTACATTTTTTCCTCTTTCCTGTCTCTTTCAGTCTTCCGAATAGTCTGAAACCCCCTGCGCTACCTACTAATAGACTCAGAGCAGCATGTCCCCTCCACCAACACCACAGAGCCCCACTCATCCACTCAGGAACCTGTAGCCACAGAGAGAGGAAAAAGCAGAGTCACTCACATAGGCCGACACTACCAAGGGGCTAGTCTGTGGACAAATACTCTGCAGCCCCCACCATGCAATGACCTGAAGATGCGATTGGAGAACCATTACATAGCAGTTAATCCAAGTGCACAAAAGCCCCAAGATAAGCATAGACAACAATGCAATACACGACTGAGAATGTCCCTCAAGCTGGTGTTTGCATGAATTGTAAAGGCCACTAAACACTTTACATCTAAAGCCTTCCACATTCATAAAATCAAGTCTGTTTAACTTTGACCTCTACTGACCAAAGTCTGAGCACTTCAAGCAATTTGACGTCATAAAAACTTAGTCTTGCACTGCTGCCACCAAAAGGAAATCTGCTAAAAATGCAGATTTTGAACCAACCCCTCTGTATTTACTGAGAAGAGGGAAACATTACAACGGTGATGAAACATTACTCGTACTTTACTTTTATCCAAAAGTCTTACTGTGGGAAAATGTTGCAGAACATTTTAATGTAGAACATACAAGTGCCAGCAAAGCTGACTAAGAGCTCGCTGCAAAATCAGGGAAAAGGATAATTATAGTGTAAAATGTTATTAATCAACTTCACTCAAAATGCACATGCAAAAACATGAAACAAATTAAGAACAGGGTTATTGACCAGTTTTAAAAAATTAAATGAGCCAATACAATGGATTTTAAAAACAACACTAACCAGGTGCTGAGGGGAAAAATGGGAAGAATACCTCACAGTACAGTACAAGTATTCACGGTCATGTTACGGAGAATGTGTGGGTGTGTGCACATTATGTACATTTGTCCATGGGCTCACACAGTGAACAGAGTACAATTAAGGGAGATGCCGCAAAGGCAAGAGTCAGTTCTGACATGCACCTGTTCCCATTCATGTTGTCTCTATATGCCATGCTACAGCCAATACAGTGGTGCTCAAATGTAGGTGACTGCACCTTTGCTATGTTTCTCCATTGTGATTTCCACGTAAGATGTGGGCACGTAACCCTCCTCTCCACTTTGCTTACGGACTCGCGTCCAGCCATCTCCTTTATCCTCCTCTATGACGTACAGAACCTCATCCTCCTTCATAACCAACGTGCCCTCATTAGAACCTGTGAAGACACACAGACATACATGAATCAACATAGAGACACACAAGTTCAAGTAAGCATCAATATTGTTGGGAAAAAAATCTGCATTTTTTCCTCTGTGCTATAAAACAAAGCACTATTTAAACGGAATTAGCTTTATATTGGAGTGAAATTACTTCCAGAATATCTGATTTCAGCCAAATCCATCATGTCTGCAAGTTCTTATGCACTGTGAGTTTAGGCATCTGTAAACATCACACATGCTTTTACCCAATATAGGACCGTAGAAATAATCTGTTTTTTCTTTGTATGAACTATTATTATATCAAATTTTAGTTATATTTCATAACATGCCATGAGGAATGTATTTATGATGTTTAAGTACGAAAGCAAGCATTTAACCTTCACAGTCCAATTTATACTACTTTAATTTTGTCCAAATGTGCACAGTGCTGAACAATCAAAAGATTCAAAAGGACCAATCAGAAGAGTGACACTTCTGGCAGCTATAGACTGTGATATATCCATTAATAACATACACTACGTCCTAGTTCTCTTCTCCTGTGCTAATCAGCGGCAAAGATATCCTGTGGAACCATAATTTCATTGATGTAGATCCAGAGAACATTGCCTGATGAAATAATACTTAAGGCCTCAGTTGGGTAAGCGCTAACCATCTGTAACAAATACAGCTTTACCATCAAAAGAGTAGAGTGCTTTGCAGTGTCCAATTGCAGGAAGAGGATCATCATCGTCAAACTCATCGTCAAACTCGTGGGGGTCGGGTTGTGGAGGGGACCGGTGCTCCTGGCTGTGATCGTCTGTGTAGCTGCCCTCAGGACTAAAGCACACAGAAAAGCAATGAAAAAACATGCTAATACCTTGAAAACTGATAACAGTGCTATTCAGTCAGCGAAAGACTAATGTGTTTAATGACTGTGTGGGACTAGATAGCTTCTGAAAATAATAGTGTCTTTCTTCATGAGGCCTACAGATTTAACTGCCCACCTCTCTCTGCCGTGAGGAGCATGATGATTCACTTCTGTGCTGGGCCGCCGGTCACTACGGGAACTCTGTTTCCCGCCCTCCACTTCTGCCAGCCAAGTCTAGGAGGTGGGAGGGAGAGTGGGCGAGGGAGATGGAGAGGGAGAGGAGGAGACATTTTTGCACTAGGAGTAATAAATAGCTAATGGAATGGAAGCATTTACATCACAAAAACAGCAAAACCTACATGATCCCATACCTGCCTTTAACTGTGCCAAGTGATTTTAAATACTAGTGAGGAACAGGCTTCTATGGCCTCTGGTGCTATAGGAGGTAATCTGTATTTTGGACATCTTTATAAACTGCAGTCTGAGGATTGTGTAATGATGTAGGTATGAACTGCCTGTGAGGCTAAATTTGACTAGCTGACCAAAATTGACCAAAGTATTTCTTCTAAATTTAGCACTAACGTCTACCTTTTTTTGTAATAAATAAATAGGGTTGGTGTACTTCATCCATTTCACCACAAGGTGTCAGTAGCACACAGAGCTGTGTCAGTCTTGTACTATAGCATATTTCTCCAGATGTGTCTTTGGGGGCTGCATTTCCTTATATGACCATAACAATGGGGCGCTTCACTGGGGAGGTTACCTCATTTTTGTGGATCTCAGAGCGCAGCTTCTCCATATTGCATATGGTCTCCGAGATCTTGGGCTGGAGACTCCCGGGATCACCCATCTGAGGGTTTTTCTCATAAACATCCTTCATTTTGTTTAGTGCATCTCTGAAACATGGAGATTTACATGGTGAATTATCTCACAAGGAACGACCATAGCGTAGTCCACAAAAATATACAATTTTGTATCTCAAGAACAATTTGCTGGGTGGAATTATGACCTTTGATCCATTTCTTTCTGAAGTTCTTTGTTGAGCTCGTCGATCCTTTGCTGTAGTTTTTTGCGTCTCTGTTCTGGCGGGAGGTGGCTGAGGTCCTCCAGGTTTGGGGCCTGGGGAAACAGAGCTTAATAGTTAGCCGCTAACATGTTTAAACTTGTGTACAGACACCCTCACGCAGCTACAGTCTCTGAGCACTATGAGGGGGGGGCAAAAACAAGGTGTCCTTCACAGAGTTTCATGAGCTCAAAAACAAGTACAATATGTAGAAATTGTGATTATTCTGAAAGAGAGAAATACTGTGGCGTAATTTCACAATGCAACCCAAAAACTTTAAGAAGGACACCTTCACCCAAAAGGAAGAATCGTTTTTTCTGTTATTTTCTGTTTTTTGGGGGTCCTAAAACTGGACCAACTCTAGAACCTACATTCTACTCAAGTCCACAGATATGGCTACTTCTAGAGCACTCCATACTATACCACCTCCATACTCACCAGTTTCACTGACCACTGAGCAGTTGTGGTTAGACCACGCCATACACAAACATACAAAAACACACAATGACAAGTAGTTCATCAGTTGGTTGGTCAATACTGTGGCTCCAGGGAGGGCTTTAGACACAAACAGCACTGCATCACCAGTTGAGGCCTGAACACCTAGTACAGTGACTGTGTCTAAAGGTTTCCCTGTGAGAGACATGGTTAACACACCAAGGAGAGGACAGAACAGTGTTACGATGGTAGTCAACACACACACAAACACTCACTATAGACTACAAACCACTAATGACCTCATCAGTCTGATGAAGGGATGTCATTCTCCTATTCTTTTGCAGGCCTCAAAGATAATGTGCAGAGCACTGTGGAGACCTTTTGTTGTTAGCAACAAACTGCCAATAGTAAATCGCTCTTGCTGACCTTTGTAAGTGGATGAAATTCCAGCATCTGGATATGAGTTAGTAAGAAGAGCACACAAGTATGCTAAACATTTCCTAAAAATGTGGCCAGACATCACAGAAAGGCCACTGACATGCACTTACACCAATGACCTCTGATATTAAGTGCTTGTTTGACATCAGCTCCTGCTCACACAGGTATTCATCCCAGTCCTGGTCTACAAACAGCACCACAAGATATGTGATACGTATGGATTTAAAGATCAGCCACTTCTTCAAACCACCACAGACAGTTTTTGCAGAGTGGCAAATAGCATTATCTTGCTGATGCCACTAGGGTATACCGTTGCCATGCCGGGGTCTACATGTCAAAGTAACCTCCACATGAAGGTCAGGACCCAGTGTTTCACTGCAGAACAATGTCCAGAGCTTCACACTGTTTCCGGCAGTTTGTCTTCTTCCCATAGTGCATCCTGGTGCCATCTTTTCCCAAGGTTAAATAGTGACTGACACACACACACACGCCAGTCACGTGATTTAAAAGAGGATGTGATTCATCAGACCAGGCAACCTTCCTCAACTGATGATTGGTGCAGTTATGATGGTCAGTAACTTCAGGCACTCTAAGCAGTCATAGGCTCTACATCTCATACGCATCTCATTTTGATGCAGTGTATGTCCAGACCACCTTTGGCGGATCTTTCTGCTTGCTCATTTTTTCTATTTCCAACACAATAACTTCAAGAGCTGACTGTTCATATATAAATCCTCAACATGCATTATTGTAATCGGATATCAGAGTTATTGACTTCATCGGTCAGTGGTTTTAATGCTGTGGAACTGATTGGTGTAAAACGTCCCAAAGCAGAACTTTGTGAAAGTTTAGTCAAGAACTGAAACACTGCAAACACACAAACACACACACTTCAACAAGGTCTTACCCCTCTCTTCAAACCCCGGAAAGACGGAATCTTGGACCTTACTGTTTTCATTTCATTTAGACAATGAGCGATCCGCTCAGTATGGAACATAGGAGACAGAAAGGGGGCTTGGGGGAAACTAGGGAGGGGTGGGGGAGGAATGGATGGGGGGAGCTGGGGCAACAAAACATTTAAGGATTTAAGGTCAATAGCCAACCAACTAAACAAAACACACACAGGCACAGGCACACACAGGCACACACAGGCACACACTGGCACACACTGGCACACACTGGCACACACTGGCACACACTGGCACACACTGGCACACACTGGCACACACAGGCACACACTGGCACACACAGGCACACACAGGCACACACAGGCACACACAGGCACACACAGGCACACACAGGCACACACACAGAGAAAGGAAGGGCAAACTGAAATCGTGAAGTCATGAAAGAACACTAAAATCCTGGTGCAATGCCAGTAGGTGTAATGCCATAATAACAGGTTACTGATTAACTAAATGTTAAACGCTTTTACAGCCCTGGTAGGTCAAAGTCTTGTGCTGGCTTGTAAGATATAGTTTACGTAACATATTCTGAAAGCAGGCGCCACGAGCACAGAAACTCAAATGGGTTTATAAACCTGAACGTAGAATGTAAAACATTGTAGAGCAGAGGTGTTCAACACTAACCCTGGAGATCTACCACCCAGCAGACTTCATCTCCAACCATGATCTAACACACCTGATCCAGATGAGTAATGCCCTCAGCGATGTGTGAACATAGGAACCAAGTGTGTTGAACTCTCCAGGGTGGTAGATCTCCATGACTGGAGTTGGGCACCCCTGCTGTAGAGAGAGTGTGTGTTCTTGTACAGAAGACTTACTTTGGGTTTTTTCCCAAAAAGCCAGAGCTTGTTCTTGGCTTTTCCAATTGAGTGTTTGGGGTCAGGTTTGCCGCTGTCATTTTTGGGGGTTCCGATGGTTCCGTCTGATCCTGTGCGCTGGATGTTCTGACTGAAGTCCTCGAAGGGAAACTCACCCGGGGGCTCAAACCCTGATTTGAATGACTCTACTACTATTCCGGAGTCCTGTGGAATGAAATTAAGTTAAAATAACACACAGATCAGTACTGCTTGACAGGTATGAAACACTTGCAGCAAGTTGGATTACTTATAAACAAAACTACACTGATGACTAAGCAGTGACTGGTGGGAGTGTTCAAACACACTTAAAAAAAAATAGGATGATTTTATATCGCACCTTTCACAATCCCAAGGTCACTTTAAAAAATGAAAATAAAATTATAATAAGTATTGAGGAGAATGGAAGATGGAAAAGTAGTCTTTAAAAAGATAAGGCTTTAGTTAAGATTTAAAGGTAGAAATGGAAGAGAATTCCAAAGTTTGGGAGCTATGACACTGAAGGATGTAACGCTAACAATGGAAAGCCAACCGTTCCATAAGCTGAGAGTAATTATGAATTGACAAATGTTATGATGTGGGTAAGCCCCAGATGGTCAGCTGCTCTGAAAAGTGCATGTTTACAGAGGGTGTAGTCTGCATTCAGGGAGAGCCTGGCTGGACTAGATCCACTGAGTTTGCTCCTATGGACCTGTACAGGCACGTGCTTAGACGTGAAACCTTTAGAAGAATAGCATTACACTCCACTTGCAAATGCTAACACAAACATCCTTATTGCTGAACTCTTCCTAGTCAGGGGTGGGCCCAGGCCATGGGTGGGGAGTCAAAATGAAAGCAATTCTGAGCCAGAATTTGAAAAACTCAAAACACAGGCTCACTTAAGGAGCATCAAGGGAAAGATGATTGCACAAGCCGAGGCTACAGTGTCAAAGACCTAAAAAGCAAGGGGAGAGCAAATCCATCATGGAGGGCCAGTGTTCAGAACAGTTTGGTAGTTCCCCTCCTCAAACACATTCACTAAGTTTGAGCCAGTTGTATTGTAAAAGTTACTATGCATCAATGTTTGCTAGAAATATTGTGTATTTCCAAGTCCTAGAGAGACTGTGTTAACATCTTTTCAATTACAAAATCACCAAAATCGGTTATTTATCATGGGGTGCTGCAATATCACATTTGAAGAAATTAAACCAAACAAACCATATACACTGAACCACAATAAAAGTTAATCAACTTCATCAATAGAGCTGATGTGTTCTTTAAATCTTTACTCACCCTGCGTTCATCCACATTTTTAGCGGCAGTTACCATGCCCTCCAGACACTTGGAAATGATTGGGATGACTTTCCTCTCTACCTCAGCAAAGCTCCGGTATGTCTCCCCCAATTTCACTGTACGACGCTCATCCATGTCTTGTAGGTTCTGCAAAATAAAAAGCCTCCAGATTATATTCCACACACAAACACAGCGGCCCTTTCAGCTGTCAGTTTAAACCAATGAAGCACTTTTAACACACGGAAAAAGCCTCAGCATTTTTGAAAAATATAATTTTATGCTTAAAATAAGGATATTGTAGTTGGAAACAAGAATAAATACCTTAAATATCTGTGGGATGGCCACATTAAAGTGCTTCCACTGTTCACTGTTGAAGGTTTGCAGCTGAGCGGCATACTCATTCTTACTCTCATCTGCCATGTGAGTTCTTAAATACAGCTGGGACTTTGCCTGGGGGGGGGGGGGGGG
>JBBIGC010000018.1:13046284-13056678 GCA_037576955.1 Lepidarchus adonis
TGTTTCACCCGCGAAGATTCGACTGTGAGATCGGTGGTCGAATCAGGTTCTGCATATCGATGCATCGAATCTTCGACCCTAATATATTTCATAACCCTGGACAAAAATTATGGAATCACCTATCACAGAAGATGTTAATTCAAGTGTTTTGTTGTGTAGAAAAAATAAGCACATACATGCCACAAAACTATTGTCACTCAACAATCCAACCTTGAGGCTGTATAAAATACTATAAGATAACTATAGTCAATGACAACTGGTTTAAAGATCAAACAAGAGGAAAAAAATATGGAATCACACAAATCTGAGGAAAATGATATGGAATCACCATGCACTTCGCATTTCTAAAACAAACACCTGCATCTGATTACAACTGCTAATTAGTCTGCAGTTAAAAATGTGTGTGTACATATACATTTCCTATCTCTTAAGATTCATTTCTATTTCTGTATAGTCATCGGAGCACACCAGGTTACAGTTCACTGCTGGTCATACTTGTAGAACCTACTATGATGAATGGAATCTTGAATCAAAGCCCTAAGAAGAGCAATGAAAGAATAAAATACTGACCGGATGTCTAAATGAGGAATAACACCTGAAAAGTACAAAACTGTTTTAAAAGAAAAATAATACAAATATTTGTCATTCAGAAAACCATACAATTGCAGCCATTTTTGGATTTAAGCAGTTAAGCTGTGGCAAATTACAGCTAGCGCCCCATCCCAAGCCACTACCAGGCTGGAGGGATGTCTAAGCCATATGAAGTGACACTGCATGCTTTTCAAACTGCTGCCATTCAAACATCCCTGGAAAGTTTAATAATCTCAATGACACTGAGAATACCCAGGTATGTTTTGGTCATAGATATCACTGTAAAAACTGGCATACTTTCCCATTCCAAACTGTATTATTACAATTCTGATGAACCTGCTACTAAAAGTTCTTACACCTGACATTTCTCCTGTTCCTAAAGGAAACTAAAGTTATTCATGTTCTCTCCATTCACAAAGACTCACAAAGTCCTGAAACAACAACCATCGCTGCTTTAAATACCAAGACCTCCAATTTTCTCCATAATTCAGGAAAAATAAGATCTGAAGCATAAACAGACATAAGCACATCCAATCTCTCACTGTTCCTTTGCTTTCATCTCACATGACAGGACTGTTCAAGCGATGCTGTTTGTTTTCAGTTCGCAGGTGTTAAACTTGCAAAGACATAATAAGCTGCTTTAGTGGATTCTTAACCAAACTATCAACATCTGACAGCGCGTGCACTAATCCAGTAGGAACAAGGGTTTGGAGGAAGGCAGGTCAGCTGTCATCAAGACAGCCAACCAGAGACCAAATGCTCCAGCCAAAGACACAGGATTAGCTTTAATGGAACGGTCTTGAAAAGAGAACTCCTGCTTCTACCATTACCGCCACACTGACTAAGACATTGTGGATTATGTTCTGGGAAATTAATTCCAATGATTTATGGCCAGCTTTTACCCATTACCCTTACACAAACCACCGTCAGATATTTGGCAAAACAGGTTTGAATTCTTTAGCTGAATAAATGTGCAATTTCAACCAAAACTTCAAGAAAAATGACCTTCTCTTTGAAAAATCCCCCCAAAAATTAAAGTTCTGTTCTCATAGTGGTAGAATCATATCACAGACTTTGTGATGTGAAGATTATATACACTTGAAATGCCGGAGAATGAACAATCTATTCATCTAAATGTAAATCTCTTTTCTAGCATAGAAAGTGTTCCAACAGGTCTAACCAGTCTGACCTGAGGTAAACCATCATATAAACAAATGATACAGTTTCTCCACTAGAGCACCATCCACCCAAAGTCTCAAATGTCTGAAATCAAGTAATAATTCACTTATTTCTCCATTGGACTGTATATGGATTGTTGGGACGAGACATATTTTGCGCAACAGCTCCCAAGCCGTTCATCTGTGACCCATTTGCAATTGTTTAGTGTCACCATTTCCGGTCCATAGCTGATTGTGTGATTGGGTTTCCATCGCCTCTTTGTTCTGGGCGATTTGACACAGCTCAGCCGCGTTTCCCCTCACAGCTCCAGGCGACCCCTGGGATCACACAGCACTGACTCCTGATCACTGTCCAGGCCCTGTGACCGTGCGTACAGAGCTGGACATCAGGCCTGTCTGTACACACTGCTTCCCCTCGTTAATGTGAACCACCACTGCCTTCCACACACAGCTCCAGATCCACACCCAAATCTCACTGATGACCTAAACTAAGCATGAGCTAATTACCGTCTGTCCTTTTCTAAAGCACATGCGGATTTCCTAAACTAACGTAGGACAAACATGTTGTACACTTTACACTAGAAAACAACTGTGGTCGGGTCCACCATGATAAAAGCAAAAACATTTATGAGTAATTAGGTCAAGAGTCACTTGGCCACTGTTTATTTTCCCGATTTTAAGAATTAGGCTGGACACACCAATATCCAAAAGAGAACTAAGCTAAAACGATCAGTAAATAATAAAAAGAAGTGGTGTACATTCAAATTTGTTCAAAAATGTTCAAATTTTTAATTATCTCCATTCAGAAGCAACAACATAGTAATCAGCAGTTGTGAGGAACAACGAGGCCATTTTTGAAGTATAGGAACCAAATGAACATGAGAATGGACACATTCTCTCCCAGGAAATACATACAACAGATTAAAGGATCTGAGGTGTGGAGTTTTAGCTTCAACCTCTTCAGAGACTATTCCTCATCACGGTCATTACTACACTAATTCATCTATTAATCAATGATCACTACAGTGATGCATCAAATTTTACTGTGCCTTTATATAAACCCCTCATTATTAAACATTTTGTACTGAACATTATTCTTCAAAAGACCCCCTAAACATTCTTGGAGAACTTAATTTTTCTAGCTTCAGCAATCATCTATTGTGGAGAAACTTTTCTGTAACCTGAAGTGAGGTGATGTCAATGTCTAAAACAAACCAGCTATAATGTATTCATATTTTTGTATGTTGACTATTTTTCAAACAGTAAGTCACTAGCTATTAAATACATATAGCAATACAATACACATGCAGTTGAGTATTCAAATTATTAGGACAAACCCTTATTATCAAAATGACCAATCAGCTTGCAACATAATGGCTTCAATCCTGTTAAAAGGATCATTGCAAAAGAATGTCATGTTAGGGCCAATCAAAACTAAAACATATTTTGACTTTGCGAATGTTGAAAAGTACGGCATATCATGGCATCACCTGAGGATTCATGCATCGAGGGGAAGTATTTATGTTACTTTCCCACCAGAACACACCCCCTCAGATGAACCGAGTGACAAAAACATGCTGCAGTCTTGCTTTTAGAGGGGAAACGGCAAAACCAAGAGTAAAACAATTATCTGTCAACTGGACTCAACAGTGATCCTGACAACTTACAGAAGAACCAGTGGTCCATGGACACTGACATGTGGCCAAGAATCTGGTTTTCAAGTCATTTATGGTTTGCCTTCAGGCAATGGTTTGCGGGACTAAAATCAAGGACGTCAGGATTCCTACCCACATTTCAGTGTCCATGGACCGGTTCTTTGGGAAGTTGTAAGGATTACAATTGAGTTCTACTGACTTTAACTTAAGTAGACTGTTTTACCCCCAGTTTTGCAGTTGAGCCTACTACAGGCAATTTTTTACAAACTGAAGTCATCCATTTGCTTCTTTTTCTTTAGCAGTCTTTCCTGTTGACACTATTTGATCAATCACATGGCAGCTATTTTTCATCTTACACACTTCTTGTTGTCTTCTTTCACAGCATCAGTAATACTAATACTAAGTAATAATGAACACTAATACTGCCTCTGCCAGTGAAAGTGTAGCTTCAGTGACTTCCACCTTCCGTGCCAGCCTGTGCACACCCTCTGCAATACACTGCCCAAAAATGGCATTAAAATACTATGAACACTGAACTACAATGAAAATAAAAATTTGCAGCAGTTGGTGCGAGAAACACTGAATAAAAATAATTTGTACTCCCACATTTATATAAATATATGGCTCATTTTCATTTAACAGATGGTGGCAAAATTCATGTTAAGTATCATCTATTGTTATACAATATTTTTCTATATCACAAACCCCAAGACTATGGTCCTAAAGTGGGACCCAGGCAGAGACTAAGGGGCATTGTGTTTGTGGGCATATCAGAGGAAGTCCTGAGTATGGTCTACTTCAGCTTGCAATGTGCAGAAGAATGAGATAATCTGAGACACATCTTGGGATATTTGATTTACAGGCCACAGCAAAGGAACAGCAGCCCACTAACATCAGTAACTGAAGTTTAATGACTTTATGGTAGCTGATTAGAGCTGAAGTACTGCAGATACAGCCATGATACGTGACTGTTCAGTTTTACACATCTGACACTCACATGCCTGGGTAAGGTGGCCCTGTTAAAAGTGGGATCAGGCGGTTTATGGTGTAAAAGAGACGCCTGTGTGTGTGTCTGTCCTGTAGAGCTGGGCAGCACGATCCAAATATTGATAGTATCAATATTAATCCTGGTGGCGATACTGGATAAATACTAGCGTGATGGGATCAAAACTATACTTTCAGTCTCTCTCCTCCATGTTCAGTCTGTCACTCCCGTTTCAAAAACATTGAGACACCGCTCCTTTCTCATCTCGCATGCACACTTGCTGTGAAATTATTTTAAAAGTCAGTGCAATTAAAGGGATTCTATTATTAATATTAAAAGTTTTATTACATAATCGTTTGCTCAGACTGACTGAGAGAAGAGAAAAATATTTATTTATGCATGTATTGCTTATGTTTGAACTTTTATTTCCATTTATTTATTTTTATCACCATATCAGACGCTGAGAAGTTGGTACATGCTTTTGTTTCCTCCAGACTGGATTACTGTAACTCACCTCCCATTGGGATATCAAGCAAGTACCTTCAGAAGTTACAGTATATCCAGAACAGTGCTGCAAGCATCCTAATGAGAGTGCGGAAATATGAACATATTACACCTGTTCTGCATTCACTTCACTGGCTTCCAATCTGACCAGGATTTAATACAAGATCTCCCTGCTTACCCACCAGTACATCTACGGAAACGCTCCTCCCTACCTAAAAGAACTTCTTACCCCTCCAACCTCAACACGATCCCTCCGCTCTACAAACTCAAACTGTCTCGTTCCCAATATGCTTTCTGTTCTGCTGCCCCTCGCCTGTGGAATGCCCTCCCTGATCATCTGAGGGCACCACAGTCTACTTGGACTTTTAAAAAAGGCTAAACTAAACTTTTTAATGTTTTTAATGTTGATTATTCTTTCCCCCCCTCTTTTTACCCTGTAGCACTGAGATTTGTTCTAAATGTACAGTGCATTATAAATGAAATGTATTATTATTATTTCTTATAATATTGAGTTTTATGCTATTTTATCTCTGTAAAGCAAATTGATTGGTCTCTGTGTATGATAATGTGCTATATAAATAAACTTGCCTTGCCACATGGGTTTTAACATGCACATGATTAAATAATTAACAGAAGAAAGCTAAAACCCTTATATCATTCAGTGCTGGTGGAAAATATGTTCAGATTTACCACTGTGATGATGCTTTCAGCTCATATATAAAAGTATATACGTTTATTTTAACATCACCAGCGATACAGACCCTGAATCTGCTCAGTGTCAGATCAATACCAGATTTAACTGTCCGGTCTGCAAAGCTGCTTGATCACGACTCGTCTGAGATCTGTGGTCGGGTGGGCGAGCTCGCTACAGACAATAGCCGCACGCACGAGCTTTTGGGTCCAATCCTCTTTTATTACCAGTGCACAATATGGGCCACTGGAACGCGTACGGTTTTATTGTTAGCTTTAGCATTAAGAAGCATCGAGCAGGCTCCAAAAAAGCTACGTTTTGCTGTATTTTTGGAAGCATGGCTCTGGGGAAGCCTGCTGGTGAAACACGGGGCAACACCCTGGATAAAGGGGGAATCTGAGAGGCTTTATTGTCCTTGGTCTGAGGTAAAGTCGTGATGGTAAAACTAAAACTAAATCAAATAAAACACATTATCGCGAGTAGCAGGTGCTTTGTCTGTGGATTTGAAAACTCACTTGTTAAAACACAAGCCGGAAGATGTAAATATTCTGAGACTAGGCAGTGTGATTAGCCTACTCCACCTTAGCATGTAAGGAAGAAGGCGAGTCAACACCACCACCCTGACCGAGCAGGTCTGCGGGCACGGAAGACTAACACTGTGACACAACGTGGGGAAAACTCGTAGATTACCCTCAAAAACATAGTTTATTTATTCATAAATGTTGGAATATTAAAATGTACGTACTCGACTTTAGACTTTATTTCCGCATTGTTATCCAGCAAACAGGACTAAGTAGAAGTTACACTGAAATAGTGACAATGATTTCAAACAAATGCTGCTGTAAACAGGTTCCTGATGTAAACAGGTTCCTCCCTATCTGCCTCCACCTGAACGACGGTGTCAAACACACAATCCGAAGCGTCTCTTAAAATCACACACACACACGAAGCAGAAGGAGCCCGTCAAGCCCCGTTCCCCTTCACTAATCGGCTCCTTTGTCCAAGCACGGTTTCCGAGGTAAACTTAGCCGAACACGGGAGACGGAGCTGAGCGTTGGTTGAGGAGCACGAAGAAGAATAAGAAATACCCCAAACGCTGGCACTGAGACTGTCTGGCTCGACAAAGGCGAACAACAGTTGAAGATTTCTTACCCACAGGTCCGTCCCCCAACTCATTTTCTTTCACCGCACTGAAGAAACAGATCCAAAAACAGAAACCGGGAAGATGTCCGGAGTTCGAAGAATGATGCGCGTCGCGTCTCTGCGTCGTGTGCGCGGAACCGACGTGAACACACCAGCGATCCTACGGCTTCTCCATTCCCCGCACGCAGGCAACAGTGCGGACCCTAGACTTGGAAAAAACTCGGAAAATGAGGGCTGACGGTTCAAAAGTTAGCCCGATGCTACCCCCACGTGTTCACATTTTGGAAGTTCACAGTTTCCGCTTCTGTGCCTCAAAAATCCCTGCCTGGCCCGAGCAGTTCTGCGCATGTGCAACGGGCAACCGGCAGTGACATGGGACATTTGATCCGATAATAATATTATTAATTCTGATATCGATATCAGATAAACCGTACAACCCCCTAACATTCTGTTCCATAAAAATTACACAAATTCAGTGTGATATTGTCATGTAACCCCCATAATCCCAGAAGGTACAATCATTAGTGGTGGAGTATTTAATACAGAGCTACTAAAGCTCATTTCACTTTTTAACACATGGCTCCCAATTTTGGAACTGGTACTGTGTTTCTCCACTGCAAAAAAAGTTGGTGCCGGTTCCGAGCCTAAATTGCAGAACCAGCACCAACTTTTTTTGCAGTGGAGAAACACAGTACCAGTTCCAAAATTGGGAGCCATGTGGAAGGTTAAAAAGTGAAATTTTTCCTGGTTCCGAGGCCGGGAACCTGGGACATCATGGTTCACAACTTTGGAACTGGCCGAGAACTGGAACCTGCACCAGTGCAGTGGAAAAGGGGTAACAGAGTCCCCAGATGTGCTCCTGGAGAGATTGTCTCCTGCCCAGTTCACTGAGAAGAGGAACTACCAAACGAGTTTAGGACTCCTGGCCTATTGGTTGAAGCAATGTGTTGAAGCTTACAGCAGGTTGTTTTTTCCATGTGACCAGAAAGGAGTGGGCCTGTAACCTGCTAGTGAGAATACAGCTTAAACATGTCCTTAAATTATGAAAGTGACTTTCACACAGTGACCACAACGAAATTTGTGCTCTGCATTTAACCCATCACACGTGGAGCAGCAGGCAGTTATCAACAGCGTCCGGGGAGCAGTGAAGGGGGACGGTACCTTGCTCAAGGGTTCCTCAGTGGTGCCCAGGCTGGGACTTGAACCTGCGACTTTCTGATCCCAGGGGCAAAGTCCTAACCACTAGGCCACCACTATATAATAATATATACTATATAATAATCTCCAATGAGTGTTAACAGTATGAGGGCAGTATAACAGTGATGCAGGTCAGGGCTGACTGAGAGCCAACCAGCCTCACCCACCTGACATAAAATATTCTTTAGTTAATGACCTGAACCCATCACAACCTCCAGTGTTTCAGTAAGTTAAGAATCATGGGAGATCATTGTAGTGTAGTGGTCCTGGGTGGCTGCCATTGGCTGCTCTTGGAGGAGCATCATGGGAGTTCTGCAGTTAGCACTGTTTTAGGCTGTGTTTATGTAATTCTGTGTGTTTTGCAGGCAGAGGAACAGACTGTATAGGAGAACACGTTACTGTGCGTTTGTGTGGTTGTGCGAGCGAGATGGCGATGGATGGACAGGCTCACTCTCTTTGTGATGAGTCTGGAGAGTGATGACTCTGAGTCTGGCCATCCATTGCTATCCTCACTCACAGGTTCATGCTTGTGCGCATCCTAGCCAGTAGTGGACGCACAGGGTACAGGTTGGTCTTTTTAAAGACTGGTGAAGGAGCAAATAAAACCTGGCCCACTTCCTGGTTGGTTCAAAGAGACATAACTTGTGTGCGAGTGGTCAGTTGGTGGTTCTCCCTCCCAGAGAATCACTACAATACTTTAAGGACACCACACATCACTGTAGCAGATCTAGACAGATATCAACACTTACATTTGTTGCAGCACGTTAATGAGCGAACCCTGACATCAGAAGATCATGATGAACACGTACACTAATCAGCCATAACATTAAAACCACCTGCTAAATTTTGTATAGGTCCTCCTCAGGCCAACAAAACAACTCTGAATGGTGTTCTGACATTGAACTACACACTGAAGCATGAACTACGGTTGTTCTTCTGTGGGACTGGACCAGACTTCACGTCCAGCTGACGACTGTTTGTCCTTTCCTGGATCACTCTAGGTAGATACTAACCACTGAATACCAGGAATACCCCACAAGCCCTGCTGTTCTGGAGAGGCCCCAACTTAGCCTAGGCCTGGCCCTGTCCTGAAATCACTGCAGTAAGGCCCTTGTCAAAGTGGTTCAGATTCCAAAGCCTGTCAATTTTCCTGCTTTCAACACATTAACTTTAAGAACTGACTGTTCACTTGCTGCTTATTGTATCCCACCCCTTGACTGGCATAAATGCTTTTGATGTTATTTACTTGCACTCAGTTGTTTTGTTGTTGGCTGGTCAGTGAATAGTGATTGTAGGCTTTTAGTGTAAGTAACATATTCAATCTTAAATAAAGAGGATGTCAAACTTTTTTTTCTCCATAGCCTTGAGTTCATGGCTGTTGAAATTTCAGCAAGCCACCAGATGCCACTGTTTTGCCAGTCTTGGAGGCATTGAAGCCTCAGATAATTTTCTTCCACAATTGGATGCTTTTAAAAAAAGAAAAATTCCCCCCATAACCGTAGTTTATCGTATTTTGGAGGTGATGGTGTACTGGGCTTATTTTGTTTCTTTGCTGCTGAAAGCTTAAGAGGAAAAACCTGCCGGAGTTAATGCTGCTACTCGGGTTCATCAGTAATCAACTCTAACTGCCATTACAATAGACAAGCCGCACTGCCATGCTGCATTTCAAGGGCACTATGCCTCAAGGTTGCATCTCCTTTGCAATGGGTCTCTTACGTCAGCATTTCCAGCCTAGTGTGAGCAATACACTGGTATCTGAAGCCACCAATCAAAGTGTCTTTCACAAACACATATCATATCATATAGGCTGACCACTTTCCCAGCCCAAGTCCTGAAGACCCACTGACGTACACATTAAACGCTTCCACTGCACTTTTGAAATGTGATTATTATAATTACTATTATTAATAGTAGTTATATTATTTGTAAACAGTAAATAAACATTTTAATCAGTTTGACTGATGTATGTGGTGGTTGACCTTTATGGCATTTTTTTGTTTGAAAAGGAACATAAGACTGGGAATATGTGAAGATGAAGCGTGTGCTGTAAGTTGAATTTTGACGTGTCTACTGTGTTTCATCCACCTGAGGCTCTGTATTGCATATGTTGTAGCATTTTATTACGTTCACTATAATTTTTCACACCAAAAACGAACAAAAAAAAGGCATTTGGGGCAGCATCGGAAACAAATTTTTGGAAGTTGAGTATGTTGGAAGTCAAGGACCCCCTGGACATATATTATAAATATAAAGCAATGTTTAGTACATTTTAAGCATCCTCTGTGGTGATGGGCATCATTATTATTTCACACCGTGGCTAATTTCCTACTACACAGAACCTTAGTACTGACTCAAGTCATCAGATCACTTCTAATTCACGGTCCCTCAGTATTGGTGCCCCCCAAGGTTGCGTCCTCTCCCCACTGCTCTTTTCTCTCTACACCAATGAC
>JBBIGC010000018.1:13056778-13067353 GCA_037576955.1 Lepidarchus adonis
CCATCTACCGGAATCAAATTCCTTGTATGTGTTCACTCACTTACTTGGCCAATAAACACAATTCTGATTCTGATTCTATCTAAATACTCATGAATGAGGAAGGGCAGAGTGATTTGGGAACCGGTGTGTGATTACTTCCAGCCAGTTAAGCTTCAGGTCTGTTTTATGTCAGAAACACCAGCACATCCATTTTAGCGAACTAGAGGATTCAGTGCTGAGATACAGTGCCACATGGCCAGGACAGGTCAGTGTTCTTAAGGTCAGAACACACAAGTCTGACCAGCAAGTCTGTAAAAAGTATAAACCAGAGTAAATGAATGGAACAGGGAGAAGATTCCCTCTACAATTAAACACTTTTTAAAACCTTTAGCGTTTAGATGAACTTTAATCACATAGAACTGGATGATAAAAATATGAAATACTACTAGACCATGATCTACACAGCTTTGCAGTCATTTAACTTTATTTTAATAAACGAATCATAATAAATAAAAATAGAACAATTATTATGACTGATTAATGAATGAGGTAGGACTGAACAATGTGGAAGTGAATATAAGGTGTCCTGTGTGAAGAACAGGATTGAATACTTTGGAAAATAAAGTAAATACTCCACCAAGGTAAGTTTCAACCCATTTTAATTATTTACATCAAGTGTAACACTGAGGGAGCACTTCACAGTAATATACTATTAAAAGTGAACTTTAAATTAGAATCACACAAAATATACTTTTTACATAACAGAAAAATACTGTTAATTTGTCAACCTCTGCCATTTTTATCCCTGTTAGAATTCACATATTCAAAATTAAGAGTTTTCCATTTGTCATTGCACTTGAAGGACTGCAGAGGTGGCCTTTGGTATATAAAATCTAAAGAAAATTTTTTTACAAACTAAAAAAAAACTCACCATACAAAAGACAATCTTCAAGAATGTGTGATTTTCCAGGATTCAGTATTAAAAAAAACTGTGCATAAATAAAATAAAACAAAAAATAGACAGTGTCAGTAAAATGCAGAGTGAAGAGAGTCCGTCCCACTGTAATGAAACGTCCCATGTGAAGTGTTGAATTATATGCAGAGACCAAGCATGTCTAGTGCATACTGCAAGATGGCTTTAAACGTGGAGAAGCAAAATCATTGGAGACGGGGTTATTTTACCATTCTGCACTAGTTCCTCCTCCGTTTGTGTAATGGGAAGTTCTTCCAGCTAGCTTGATTTAATGAAGATACCAAACTAGATAAAAGGCCAACAAGAAAAAGGCAAATTCAATTGCGTGGTCACCTTATGGCATTAATTACTACTGTATGAGTTATTTAGTTGGGAAATGAAATAAATCCACAATTAAACAGGAGCTATTAACCATAAGCAGTTTGCAATCACAGCGGCTCAATCACAAAGTGCTCCCTGAAACTCCTGCAAAAACAGAGTAAACCTACGTGTGATGAATGGTTTTCTCTCCCATAGCCATCCCATTGTGAAATGTAGAACTTGCAGCTGAATACTTAGAATAGACCTCTGTCAGACTGAATAATCAGGACCTCTGTATAATCAATATATCACAATCTAACCAATGAATCAAGTCCACCAGCAACAAGATAACAGGCTTAAAACTTGAGTCTTTTTCTCAGACACGACAAAACATTGCACATCCGACACCTTATAACGCTTGGTGACCCAAATATGTCTTCAGACCTCAAAATAACTATTCCCCTTTGCCTTCTACATAATATATTTTCAACATTTCTGTATATTAACCATGAAATCTCTCATAAAAGGCACCATGAAATCTTGAAAAAATGCATATGACTGAAAACAGCCGAACCCAGCTTGAATAGGGCTTTTCTAACCAACGACATTCCAAACTGCTCCATCAAACGTATGTTGTGCATTTTGTTTTGCTACAGAGGAACTCAAATTCAGAGATGAACAACAGACACAATAACACATTTCCATATTACATCCCATAGATGATTTAAGGCAAGGCCATCAACATCTATGCTTTAAAATGGCATCCAGTGTAAAAAGTACAAAATCATGTTAACAATATTGCAAGACAGACAAACTTTCTTACATGTTCAATGGAAAAAGAACAATGAGAACAAGAGAGGAAAGGAATCACACCCCGTTTGATAGATCATTCATAATCTTCCTTGAAATGATATGGATTATACATTTCAACATGGGTGAAACTGATCCAATGGCAAAATGAAACTGTAGCATTTCAATATTTTGGAGACAGACCCAGGCATACAAAATAATGCAACATTCTTGTCTTTGTCAGATGGATACATTCAGGTTGTAAATGCTTAGATATGGGCCTTTGTTTTCAAAACCAACATTTCCTGCAAGAAACAATATCCTGCTCACTCAACCACAGGAGGACTATAAAATATCGAAATAAATGGGACCTTCAATGTTTTTTTTTTGTGGATAAGGAAATAAATGCACAATTATATGTACAACATAAAAAAAAAACATGTGCTTTTAATAAAAATAATTTAAAAATTCAAGTTTACATCTGAAAACATTCTAAAGTTAAAAAATGTAGAAATCAATGTGCTATAGAAATGGCAGTTTGTGATTTCAATTAAATCTAGTAATATTGCAGTTATGTTGCAGTTTTCTTCTCCAGTCACAGTGGGAATACACAGTGTTCAAACTTGTGGCTGTGTTCCATCTGGACAAACACAAATCCATGAATAAAAATATACCTATGTTTCACTGACCTAACATTCTCCAACAAACACCAGCACACACAATCGTTGAGATAAAAATACACTTATGCAAATGACTTCTCTAACATCCAATTAGAACATATAGATTTCGGCCTTATATATCGGTCAGTTAAACCAAATATCCAAAAATACGGTTATTATCTACCATTCTACAATCATTCTACCATTTGCCTCCTTGATTCTCCAGATTCACAGTTCATTTGGCTTATCAGTTCTTTTAACATTCATAAATGAAATGACAACTTGTGTTTATTGAATAATGTTTGGTCAGTGTTCCAACACATTTAGAAGGTCCGACTCCCTGGACAATCTAGTGACCTGAATCCTTGAATTCTTCTAGACCAAAACGTCTAAAAGACCAATTCCAGTAGTGATGTATATTTGCCCTGTCTGACTGGAGAACTTCAAAGGTCACTTCGATATAACGGGCACTCTATCCATTCTTTACTGAAGGCCTTTTCAGGACTCAAAAATAATGCACAAATATATTGACCATATTTCTTCCACATGGGTTATTGGCACTATGCCCTCAGCCATGTGCATAAGTGCACAATGCAACACAGCCACTTTTAATTTCATGCTGAAATTTGTCAAAAGATGAATAAAATCATGAGATTAAAATGTGACCAACTGCATGATCCATGTATTCATGTTGAAGGCTCAGCACTGCTGACAGGTTAATACCTGAATGATGTAGACTGAGCACAAACAATCCATGCCTGATCAACTTCTACTGAGTGGATCTGATGTATACTGAGATAATCAGACAATATCCAGTTATTGTGAGTAAACCGATTACTGCGACAGTCACGACAGTTAGAAATGTTTCATTTGAATGACACTGCATGAATATATGAAAAACTGGAGAATAGGTATTAATTAGTCTCTACTTTTTAAAACTTAAACAAAAGAAGTAGCTAATCCTGGACAAAGGGACCGCTAGGTGTTTTGGATTATAAGCTTATATAGAAGTGTAAAACTCTGTTCCCAACTGGCAATTTCAAAGAAGTCAACTGTAAACAACAAAAAAAGGGACAGACCATTTGTAGTGATTTTACTGAGGTACTTCTTAGAGAATGTTCTCTGTCACCAATCTTTTAAACAAAGTAATAGATTTACAACAAAAGCTTTAGAAAGTCTCATGGGATAGATTGGGATTGTGGGATTTGTGGGACCACCAACTACCTTTGCACCACGTCACTGATCTCTTTAATACAAGAGTGCAAGTTGTCCAGGGCGGGGCTCGAGCCCCCAACACCTCCTCCCCCACTAGTGGAAGAAGCTCGCAATTCCTGAAGACTCAGTTCCAGTTTGCCCACGGCCTCGCGGAAGGCAAACTTGTTCCGTGTCTGCGGAATGCAGTCTACGTAGCCTGAGCAGTAGTCGAGCAACTGGTGGCCAGCATCTAGAACCTGGCTGCTGGAGGAGGGTTCACTGCTGCCATGGAGCGCGCTGCTCAGGCACTCCGCACACTCCAGCAGAGCCTCCTTGCTGACCTTCTCCAGGGGCACGCGCTCCGCCTGCTGCCGAGTCCGTCTCAGCGTTAGCTTGGTGGAGGAGGCGGCGGAGGCTGAGCCGCCAGAGGCACCATTGGCCATCTTGGTGGTTGTGCTACCAGGGGAGGCAAAAAGTGCAGGAGGCACTTGCGGGGGTGGAATGCATGGTCGTGCTCCTCCTACCCCTCTCCCTGACCTTTTGCCCCCGTCTCCGTTGACCTCCGGACCAGTAACTGCTTCTTCGGCTCCATCCGCACTGTAGGTGTGCTGGATGGAGCGTAGTGTGGGTGGAGGGGGAGGTGCACACTTGGGCTTGATGAGTCGTGGCCGGTCACGGTCACTGCTGCTATCAGCAAGCAGCTTGAAGCGGTTGCCCTGAGAGTCCACGCCAACCAGGTGCACATCAGCTGGACTGTGCTTCAAGGTTGGTGAGATCAGAACCGGGACTTTGTGGTTGTGTGGACCCACTGTGGAGGTTTTTGAAGGTGAAGGCCATCCTAACCGCTCATCCTGCCCATCTCTACACCGAGTATGAGCATCTGACTCTGTCTCGCCCCCCACCCCTGGTATCCTTACCCCTCCTGACGCACCCCGGGGCAGCAGCTTGGCCTTTGGCCTGTCCCGGATCTGTGCTGTGCCCTCATCCAGCTTCTTCAGCAGTGCATCCTGGGGCCGTGCAGCGCCATTCTCCGGTTGTGAAGCTGTGGAGGCTGTGCGCTCCAATGTTGGCTTGCTACGGTTCCTGGGTAATGTTAGTGCCATGCGCTCCAGATCCGGCAGACCAGCAGACATGGAGGATGTAGAGTTGGACCGAGGGAAAGGCTTTGTTCCCCCATCCCCAGAATCATCAGTTGCAGAGGGCTTCCCAGTTCGTAACCCAAGGGTCTTTTTAATAAGGCGGGGGGTGAAGAAGCCTGCCAGGCCTGCCCAACTACTGCTGCTGCCCACCTGCGAAGAGGTGGCTCCAGAAGAGTTTGACCCTGATGGCTTCTGTCCAAATGTGGCACCACAGCAGCGTGACTGTACATGGTTTCCTTCTCCATGAGATGGAGAGAAGCCTAGGCCATCCGCCTGGGGTAGTGGAGGGTGAGCCCCAAAGCCGGTTGCGGGCTCATACTTTTTGTGAGGTTGCGTTTCCATGTCGCGGAAAGAGTTGCTCCTCTTGGGGGGCACAGGGAGGTTGTGCTGAGGCTGAGAAGAAGAGGAGGATGAGGACATGGACTTCTTCTTCATGAAAGAGCTGAAGAAGCCGGCTTTGCGGTCACGAGTGAAGCTGGCATCCAGCGGGTCCTCGAGCAGGCTGGAAGGAG
Source organism: Lepidarchus adonis (assembly GCA_037576955.1). Taxonomy (NCBI): domain Eukaryota; kingdom Metazoa; phylum Chordata; class Actinopteri; order Characiformes; family Lepidarchidae; genus Lepidarchus; species Lepidarchus adonis. Next base: position 13,062,324 of record JBBIGC010000018.1, read on the forward strand.
ATTTGTCTCTTTGTTTGCGGGGCAAAGCAGGAGAGCTGCTGGTACGACCATCACCCGCCAGCAGCGATGCGGCAAGACCTAAACAAGACGACATGGATTAGGTCAAATAGAAAGGAAAGGAACCACAGTCCCTAAATTACAGTAGAATAATCTTATTGAGAGACTATATTTGACACCTGGTCAAAAATCGTAATAAAACTTTTGTTTGACAGGATTATAATCAGAATGAAATGGTTTAATCCAGTCATTGGTACTTTTTTCAGCCAACTGTTCTTCAGGTTAATCTTTCTAAAATGTGGATCGGCTGGAACCGCTTGATTAGTAAGCTTTAATGTTACTTTAGGGGAGGATGACTGTCTCTTTTGTAATATGGTGCCTCAGGAATTGAGGTTAATAAGCTTCATAATAAACTGGTCAGATGTTCAAGAGGGAGATGAGAGTAACAAGTCAAGTTGAGACTTGAAACATATTGTTGCTGTTGTGACAAAACGGGAAACATCTTTAATATTCATGTACACTTTAATGTTTCAAAAATGTATTCACTCTAGACTACTTTTATTGATCTGTGATCAGAAAACCCCACAATATTAAGGGCAGCCCTTGAGTATTAATAGTTTTAAAGGCAAAATAGAACATGAAACAGTATCTACAAGGTTCATGATGGCAGTAATATTAATATTAAAGATGATAACGATGCATTTGGAGATCCTACTTGAGACTTCAGAAGGTAAAAAGAGTGTTCAGGAAAAGGTACATTGTTTTGACAAAAGGTGTCAAATAGGTTTCATTGAGAAGTTTTACATATATTTTTATATATATCAAAACCAACAGTGCTACACACAATGATGCTACATTGATTTTAATCAACACAGGTAAACGTGCTGATGTACAGTACTGTGCAAAGTCTTGAATGTATATGTAAGAGTTGTTTAGAGTGGCAGTAAGGGGGTTTACTTTTTATTTTCAGATCACTAATATGAGAATTAATACAAAACATTAATACAGTGAGCAGTACAGGTTTGTCTTTGTGTTTGGTTACCATTTCCATATTTCTACTCAAATATCTGATATGGGCTCAATCAGTGGTTAAATCAAGTGCTGGCGGCTGAGAGTCTTTCACACATCCATGCAATGGCTGGAGGCACTGAGGGGGAATCACCAAACCTGCGCTGTTCGAACCAGCTCCCAAAACATTGCACAGTACTGTATATGGGGTTGAAGGTGATGGGTGCTTGTGCTTACTTGTTTAATGATTTTCAACAAAAAAGACAATATAACACTGATTTACAAAAAAAAAAGAAAAGAAAGAAATTTGTTTGCAAAATGTACATGGGTTCACATTGTTACCAGAATAAAATGGAAAAAGTCTGGTCATAGAGATAAAGTGCAATACACACATGCTGTTCATTAATCAAAACATTTTTAATCCTCTTAAAATGAAAGGTGAAATAAATAGATAATGAAAAAACCTAATTAGCACAAATTTTTTACTTAACCCATGTAGTCAAATTTTAGTCCACATTTTGCTTCTTTGGTTTAGAATTGCAGATACACACACACACTCTAGAGGACAAAAGTCACATCTGTACTTTAAATACATCCCCAAAACATCTCTTAGCCAAATCACATTCACATATTTTTTATTTAAGCAGTGATGCTTTGTAGATGCAGATATGACTTACTGTATATCAAAGATTTTATCATTTAGCTAAATGCTGCAGTCAGCTGCAACAACTCCCAAGGGAACAGGGGTTTTTAATGACAACAGTCATGAATCCAACTATAACTGCTTTGAAGAGTTAGATTCAATACGAGCAGGTTAAGGGTGTTTTCGTGAAGTATTTGGATAACTTCTAGTGTTTAAGATGTTACTGTGCGTAATAGTGTCATTTTGAATTAAAGAATCTAATTTTGAACACCAAAATATCATTATTAACAATAAAAGCATAAATAATATAAATATAATAAGGAATTATATTATAATATAATATAAAGCAAAACACACATTTCTTTACATGAATATTATAAATCGAATACAAAAAAACTGTGTGTGTATAAAATGCAAGTCTTAGTCTAAGAGGAACACCACTCCCATTCTCTTCAGCCTGCGCTGAACTTGAGTGTAGCGGAGCCAAGCCGATGTACCTGCAGGACCATGGCTTCCAGTGTCCTGGCCATCCAACCCCTCCACATTCTCTTTATTATCAGAGTGCTTCTTCTGTGGGCGTGATTTGCATGGCAGGAGGGGCTGGTCATGGCTGAAGGCGTGCATTACCCCATCCTTCCCAGAAGAGGCAGTCTTGCACAGCTCTTCTGCCACTTCTGCAAAGCAAAGCGATCATGAAGAGAAGATTGCCTTATTGAGTGAACTGTTAAAAAACCTTAGATGAAGAAAAACAGTTTGAGTTGCTGCATCTGCATGTACTGATTTTAATATTGGCCTTAATTTAATCCTTTTTTATGGTTGATAATATTAATTAGGATGGAGAAGTATGACCAATGAGTCAATTCCCAGAACCTGCAGGAAAAATGTGGGAGGGCAAAGTTAACAACACCCACATCTGAAGTGCCCTTGTTCAAGTGACCCAACACCCTTCTGCTCTACAGGTGCTGTAGCCGTGTGCCTGCCGACTGCTTTAGGAGTTCACCATCTCCTACTGTGTGAGCTAACTGCTTCAAGCAGGTAAAATGCTTAAATTCCCCTAATGCATTAATAGAATATATACACAATAAAAATATGCTATGAATCTTATAAATTAGCAGCTCAGATCCTGTATTGGACAACAACCATCACCACTGATTTTACGATTGTTGCAAAACAATCTTTTTCAAAATACTCCATCAGCAATGAAAAATAAAGGAGGAACTATGACTCAAACTAAGCCAAGGCCTAAATCATATTTGTACTGCAGAAAAAATAATAGCTATCAATCTAATGAAGCTTTGATGAGTTCAACCATGTGTGTTAGAATAACGTCAAGCTGTGCTGCTCAGGACTGGAGTCTAAAGGTTCAACTGTGGCTAAAATGAGTAATACATGAGCTAAAGTATGAAAAGTGCAGCAATACCTTCTGATATGCTGGAGTCATGAAACATGGTCTCAAAAGCCTGATGGGTTTCTGCAAATGATGGCCTGTCCAGTGGGCTCCACTGCCAACCTGAGAATGCAAAATAATACACATATGAAAATAAAGCACTAAAAAAAGACAAAAGCACTCTTTGAAAAAACAGTTTTATTTAAAAAAAAAAAAAAATTCTCTCTTAAAATCTAGACAAAGCCTGTGTGACAGTAAGAAAGGCTTTATATCTAGGATTTATCAGAGGTCACATGTGTATTCTTTATTTACAATGATCACCCTAACCAGACCTACATATTTTGCAGTGCACTCACATGCTCTCATTAGCTCGTAGACTTTAGGGGGGCATCCTTCTGGCTGCTCCATTCGGTAGCCCTTTTCCAGCAGGTCATATACCTGAGACAGGTCAATTCCAGGGTAGGGAGACATGCCGTAGGTCGCAATCTCCCACAGCAGCACTCCAAATGCTGCAAAAACATACACACAATCAGACAGTCTAGAAAACACACAAAATTTGTGCTCTGTGAGCAACAGCTCAATATCTCATAACTGATCAGGAAAAATACAAAAGAAACAGCACATACAGTTCATCCTCAAATGAAGGAAGACTAACCCCAGACATCTGACTTGATGGAAAAGGTGTTGTAGGCCAGGCTCTCTGGTGCAGTCCACTTGATGGGGAACTTGGCTCCAGCATGGGCTTTGTATATGTCTCCGGTCATTAACCGACTCAAGCCAAAATCAGCCACCTTCACTACGTGATTCTCTCCTACCAGACAGTTCCGCGCTGCCAAATCCCTGAGAGACAAAGAGAACAGGGAAACATGAGTAATAATTATTCCTGAATGAATACCAAGTAGGTTTCCACACATCCACACTACATGCAGTATAGTAACAAGGTAGGACAAATAAAAAACTTAGGGATATTTGGCTTTCAGGTGAAATTTATGGAAAATGTAAAAAGTTCACACTACAGTAATATTAGATCATGAAAGTAGGGCATTTAAGTACAAGCATGCAATGATGATAACATGTCATGTGCCCTTGAGCATCAATTCACTGCTCCCCGGGCGCTGTTGATAGCTGCCCGCTGCTCCACGTGTGCACGTGTGATGGGTTAAATGCAGAGCACAAATTTCGTTGTGGTGCACTGAGTGTTCACAATGACAGAAAAATCACTTTATCAATTACAGCTCTCATGCTGTTCACAAGTCGACTTATTGCTGCTGAGGCATGGCATCAAAGAAGTGAATCAGTGTGAGATGTGGCCAAAGGATGACCACTTCTGTGCCTTTCTGTGACTCTTCCAGTCTCTCTGTATCTCTGTTGCAACCTGCTGATGACAATCTGTGACTCTCTAAGCTCAGTGGCCTCTTCCATCTGAGAAAATTCTGTTTGAAGCGTCGCAGTGGTGAGGTGCTGTTGCACAGAAGAAATGTATTGGTCGATTCATGGATCAAACACCTGTTGTGAATTTTGCCTTTAAGCTCATTGTTAGAGAACAGTGGAAAGTTTAAAAAAGGAGAAAAGTTTGGAAATGTGCATTCAAAAGTTTAGGTGAGGTCACATCTAGGGCTGCAACAACTAATTGATAAAATCGATAATAATCGCTAATAAAATTCGTTGGCAACGAATGCAGGTTATCGATAAGTTGGGCTGCTCATGTGACTACGGAGCGCGACCACAAAATCCACAAATATACACACAAATATAGCTGCAACAAAAAATGGATTACTAAAACAGTTGGCAACGAATTTCGTGATCGATTCATTGTGAATTTTAAAAACTTTTTAAAAAAGAAAATTAAAAACTTTAGATGACCAGTGAGCACACTGTTTCTCACGCGAGCACTGTGCTAGCTAGCGCCTCACAGAGACTACTCGCTAACAAGCAGCGGCATGTATCTTCCGCCTGGGTCCTAGTGCCCGCCCGCTACCTATAGCAGTTTAAACA
>JBBIGC010000018.1:13075649-13099935 GCA_037576955.1 Lepidarchus adonis
ACACACACACACACACACACACACACACACACACACACACACACACACACACACACACACACACACACACACTGTTCTGACCCAGGTACTACTTGAGGAACTGGCACTACTCTCTTTAGCTGACGGTTGCTCTACGTCTATGGGTTTATGAATTTGTGCAATACAATTAAAAATACATTATTATTACTGCATATGTATGGATTAAGGGCAGAGGTCACACTTTAAACCACGCTCAATTTAAAGGTGAAATAAAAAAGTATCAATCTATTTAAGGTTGACCTCCGTGTTTTATAGAGAACGACTAAAGTTTTCTTGTGCTTTGACTCATTGCACTTGAATCTCAATATTGAAACACAGCCACATTGTTTCTGAAAAACTATATCACACTTCTGTCTATTACAGCTAGAATGGCCCAACCTACAGTTTAGTGTTCTTACCTTATGGTGTTGCACTGCATGGTCTGGATGGCTGTCAAGAGATGTGTGATGTAAATGTGTGTGAGCATTATCTTTTAGCTGCCCCCCAAATCACACACTCACACACTTGCTTACTTACTAAATGCATATCTAATGGCTGTGTTCCATTTTTCCCACTATTCAGTGTATTGTAATTTACTACACAGAGCACAGAACAAGCTGTGGTACATTAAGCATATTTGATATATCACCCAACACTACACACAATACAGGGCAGCCAATGAGAACAGTATTAAAGTAACAGTAAAAAAAGCAGCCTTTTAAAAGAATAAAACTTTATGTATATAGAACACCACAAATATTATAATATTGACAGTAGGGAATATAAAAAATAAAGTATATGGTTTCTTTAAGGCAAGACAATGGCATAATCATTCAGAGGCTTATGTGAGGTCACAAATAATTCTAAATTTTCACTCTCAATGATATTATAAATATATGATCAAATCATTAAAATCAGCGTCACTTAATCACAAAAATAATTATTAATAACCAGCCTAGTTACTATACACTGGAGAAGAGGATGTTAGATAATGAACAAACTAGCAGTATACTGAAGCTCAGCATGATCGCATGAAGAAAACATCCTGCCCAAAAGCAGCAATATCTGAATCTTCTCAGCAGATAATCACAATGCACGCTTCACAGCACAGGGGTGACTGGATATTTTTAGCCCTGGGATAACACAAAAACAATCTGCCCATGAATACCTTTAGAATGACCAGACTGCAAATGCACACAGTCAGCCACAGGAAGCAGCAAACAATGCTTCCCTGAGACAATGACCCTAGATGAGTGGCCCATTATGAAGGACTGATACTGTTCATTCAGAATAAACTGGTGTTTTCCCTTTAAAACTACTTTTTACGGCTTTCATGCTTTATCTATTCCAGTAAACACTACTGCTCCAGTTGACATGGTGAAAGACCTGGCCTAATCATACAGAAAATAAGCAGTGAGCGCCCCACAAACATGAATCTAAAAGCAGAGAGGGTGATGCACCAAAGATATATCACGATACTTTGAGTATTTTTTCCAATACTCGATATGTCACGATATGTACTGTATATCTTCTAATAACAGCACGTTTCTTATTGATGCCTGACTCCAATAGTAGCCCCACCCCCTCCACCTGCCCGAACTTTCACTGGCATGCGCCTCCGAATTTTCACTTTCTACCTCCAAGTTTTAACAGAATTTATTCCCTAAAAAGCTTAAAACAAAACTCTGATTTCTGAAGATTTATATGAGTAACATGTGTAATTACTCATTTCGGTCACAATATCTGAGAGTTCTTGACGAATATTAAGCGGCTCTGTTTAAACTTATCGCTGCATTCGGTGCTAAACCACTCCCACAATAACATCAGCATTACAGACAAGTATCACCACCGAAAAGACAGGGGGATGATTTTAGTAGTGATGATTTCTGTCAAAATAAATGCAAAGAAGCTGCATGACATTTTGCGGCTGCAAATACCATCATTCGGTCTGTGAGGAGAATAATAGTCTGTCTCCTACAGATGCCTGTCTCTATTAAACAGCAGTTGTCCGAATAATGTTTTTGAATAAACGCCGGAGCTACTATTGGAAGATATACAGCATTTCTTTGTCATCTTTTACTAAAAAAAATTTAAATAGTACAAATGATGTTTAATCAGTGTTTCTAAGAGACTAATATTGCTTTTTGAAATGAAACATGAAGTTCAATGGTGTATAAGTTACAACATTAATGATATCACAATCTGCTCAGAAAAATCATATTGTGGCCACAATTTATAATGATCATGATAAATATGTCCATATTGCCCAGCTCTATCACAAAGCCTCTATTGAGTCCATGGAAAACTTGATTACTTGCTACTACAGCATGTAGCTTCAGGTGTCACAGAACACATGAAGTACTCCCTGACAAACATTTCCATGTAGCTTTGCCTGTAACACCATTGACATTGCTGGATAAAGATGGTACATGTACATGTGTGTTCTACTGGGTTCTCAAAGTTGCTTTCTTACAAATGGTAAACATATCTGATCATAAACCACATAAGAAAATGCAGATAGACTGAGAAAAGATAACAGAGTTTAGCATTCATGCTTCATTCTGGTAAGAGGAACATTTTACTGTGTAGAAAAAAATGTTTGGTTTAGTCTTTTAACTGAGAAGTTGTCTCAGCTCCTGAAAATGTATCAGATTGTAGGAAATTTCCAAAAACGCCAGACTAACTACAGACCCCAGTATCAAACTGAATCACATCACGGCAAATTTTAGGCTTTGGAAAAATATCGTTGTCTAATATAATCAATGTAGAATCGAATCATGAGGACACTTGTGATTTATACTTCTACAGATTATAATAGACGTCTCCTCCCACAAGGCCCCAGAAGGTTAGAGAAACATTTTGGAAGAGAATGCTCCACTTTTGATTTGTGGGCAACACTTGGCAACACTTGTGCAACAACTGAACCACAGGATGCTGATGACACCGCCTCAGGTGTAAGCTATATCTTTCTCCACCCAGTAATGCTGAAATCACCCAGACATTCAGGCCTTCACACACCAACTAACACTGACTGTTTTAACAGATGCAACACTGAAAATCTCTAGCAGTAGTCAGCATGGAAAGGAATCACCGTCTGCTTACATAATATGAATCACTGGAGCAGGTTACTTAATCACACAGTGCCTAAAGCACTCTACAGAATAGGACAGTCACTTTATCACAATATGCCATAATATCAAACTTTATGGTTTTAATACCATGCACATTGGCACTGAAAAAGCAAACAAATGAAGAATTATGCTCATGTATGCACAGCTTTACATTCTGATCATATACATACATACATACATACATACATACATTCACGCAGTTGTGCTCATAAGTTTACATACCCTGACAGAATGTATGATTTCTTAACCATTTTTCAGAGAATATGAATGAAAACACAAAAACTTTCCATTTACTCATGGTTAGTGTTAGGCTGGAGCCATTTATTATCAATCAACATTGTTTACTCTTTTAAAATCACCACAACACAAACCACCCAAATGACCCTGATCTAAAGTTTACATTCCCCAGTTCTTAATACCATGTATTGCCCCCTTTAACATCTATGACAGCTTGAAGTCCTTCTGTGGTAGTTGTGGATCAGGCGTCATTGTCATGTTAAAATGTACAAATAGGTCCCATGCGCAGCTTCCGGGCTGATGAGTGCAAATTTTCCTCCAGTATTTTTTGAAAACCTACTGCATCTTGCCATCAATTCTGACCAAATTTCCTGTGCTGTTGTAGCTCAGACACCCCCAAAACATCAGCAATCCATGCCGTGTTTCACAGTAGGAATGGGTGCACACGTGGAGCAGCAGGCAGCTATGAACAGCGCCTCAGTGGTGCTCAGGCTGGGACTTGAACCTGCAACCTTCTGATCTCAGGGGCAAAGTCTTAACCACTAAGCCACCACTAGTGAAGCACTGGATAAAAGATGCAAGAGTCTGTCAGGAGACACTGACCTTTTATACTCACCCACTAATTACAAGTAAAACAGATCACAGGTGAAGATGGTTCCTTTAATAGCCATTCAGACCTGTTTGTGTCAAGTTGTGTGCATGTAATCAGGCCAAATCACCAGGGTATGTAAACTTTTGATCATGGCCATTTGGGTAGTTTGTGTTGTGATTATGTTTAAAAAGAGTAAACACAGCTGTCTTGACAATAAATGGCTTGAGCCAAACACTAACCATGAGTGAAAGAAAAGTTTGCGTGTTATCATTCATATTCTCAGACAAATGGCCAAGAAATCATAAATTCTGCTGTCAGGGTATGTAAACTTATAAGCACAACTGTGTGTGTGTTCATATATACATACATACATAAATATATATACATATACATACATCTATCTAGCCACCTCCATCTATATACATATAAAAAAATAAAGGAACTTTTTAGGCACTTTTAATACAGAATCCCAAACAAACCCTTGTTTTCAAGTGCAATTGTAAAATAAATTGTAAAATTGTAAAATGAACAATAACTCGGAAATACCCTGTACCATAAAACTGAGAGCTACAGTAAAAATCTAATTTGTTGCAACTGTAGTCACTGAAACCTCTTTGGTCCGCTCCTTAATGTTCGACAAATGGCCTTACAGAAAGCCTGCCACCCAGTGTCAATCTGACAGGGAGGTTGAATAATTGTTCACTGGGAGGAAACGCATGCAGTCATTTATCTAACCATTCCTATTATGGCTATTGTAGCAGTTAAAGATTCTAGGTTTGTCTGTACCCAAGAGACTCTAATAAAGCCCTGCACATATCCACTCACTCTCAGCTTTATCTTATTTTAAGATGAGCCTCTCTTCCTCCTACTATATTCCATAGGTAAAGCTCTCACTGACGAACAAGAGAAACACTTACAAAAGGGCAAAGCCGTCATGACCATAGCTGCTTGGATAAGTGCACAGGTCCTGATGTATAGCAAGCTTCTGTGATTCCACCCATTATTATTTGTGACTTGCCTGAGGAGATTGTTGATGATGTGTAAACACAGATCTGGTTCAATTCAACAGGATTTGATGCACTCTTGCTATTCTTAGTCTTTTTACCATTTATCCATGATTTATTAAGGTCATGCGATCGGAAGGAAAACATTTCATTTTACCGGACATTGAAAAAACTAATATAACTACTGACAAATTTCACATCCATATATTTCACTGTTGCAGATAATAGTATATGGACAAAACAACAGACTTAAGAAAACAAAAATAGGTATAAACAAGACATTTGGTGCATTGTTGCACTTGTGAATATGTTGGCTTGTTTTGCAATTTACACATTATGCTACTTTATCTTGGCCAGGACACCCTTGTAAAAGAAATGTTATCATCTCAATGGATTTTCTTCCTGGATAAATAAAGATTTTATAATATAAAATAATAAAGCAACAGAGACGGCAAGATACTACTGCTTAATTCTAACTATTGGCTTTTCCCGCCCTAATATAAGCTAATAAGCTTTTTTTTTTTAATTGTTTAAAATAAAACACTTTCTCTAAATGACAATATTAAAGTCCCATTCTAAATCTTTTTCTATAACCATAGAATCATATGTATCATAATATGGTAAGGTGAGTGAGGTGGGGAGACACTACGTTACAAACATGGCAGGTGTCAAATCAGACTGCAATATGTAATACAGCATGAGCATTAACATATAATACTGCAAATCTTGACCTCACAATTGAAAAACCATATAAAATATGAAGGTGTCCTTATAAGGTATGAAATGGCTTAAAACAAACCTCTGATTTCTGAAGAAAGTTATGAGTGTAACACGCGTAATTACAAATTTTAGTGATTTTTAATCTTCAGCCAAAATAAATGTGAAAAAGCTGCATGACAATTTGTGGCCGTAAATCACCATTCCATCTACGAGGCGAATAATAGCCCGTCTCCAACAAACGCCCGTCTCTAGGAAACGCCTGCCATTCGAATAATTTTTTCAATTAACGCCAGAGCTACTATTGGAAGATGTATGGTATATTAACATTCACATATGAATAGGGCTGCAAATAACCATTATTTTGATGCACACATTGTTAGTTAGCAGATTTTACTCAAATTTAATGTGAAATGACACCATGAACAGATAATCGTGGCTTGTCTTCTCTGCCTCTTCCATTTTCTTCACCAGCGAACTAAGTGATAATGAAATTCATTAAATTACTGCAACTGCAGCTTTTTCAGTTCAGTCCAGATAAAAAATGTCAAACATGTCTTTATCACTATAATTTTGTTTCCTATATTGCCCACTTCTAGAGAACAAGGACTTCTAAGAGAAAATGCCCTGTAGCCCCAGGGTTAAACCGAGACCTCTGCTCCCCCGTTATGACTCAACTGGGAGCTGCTGGTCATGTGGGAAAGAGGAAATGAGACGACACTAGTGATGCTCAGCAAGTTTCAGCTGGAGTTTCAGAACATGAATTCCCTGAAAAAGTGATAAGAAAAGAATGAAAGTGTATGTGAATGAAAGTGCTACACAGAATCTGAGAACTTCTCAGATTTCCACAATATTGAGATTTTGAAGCTAATTTATTCTCCACTGTTGTAACAAAAACCCAGATCTCTTAAATGAACGTGAACAATGAACGATCTTGGCCTCAGATAAAAAACAAAACAAAACATGAAATGCAAAAAGAGATAGAACTGCTACGGCACTGCAGACTAAATACTGCTTCATGTTTCTATGGCAATCCTGAAAGCACAGAGCTACTTAGTGGCGCAGGGTCCTAACTGCAGGACCCTAGAAGGTCACAGGTTTGATCCACAAAGTCACCCACAGTTGGGAGACCAAGAGGGTTAAATTAGTTTTGCGCTCAGAGTGGAAAAGGATAGACCTCCTTATTTCGAAGCACCCTTACCACAATGGGTGCAATGCATGGCATCATGTGATTTGGAGGAAGCATGTGTTCACATTCACTCTCCCAGTGCTGGTGGTATAATGTGATGGGGGGACCAAACACCTGGGTGGAACCGTGGATGACTACATTAGTTGTGAAAATCTGAAGAAAAAAAATATATAGGGTTATTTTTGAAAATTTGTTTTAAAACTGACAATATAAAAGGAGAAAATTTTGACATAAATGTTTATTGCTGTTTCAGGCCTGGTGAGACACTGGTTGGGATTTCCTGGAGCCCAATATTTAGAATATAATTGGTATGACAGCCCAAACCAATGAAACAATTCGCCAGATAAACACAGCAAACTGAATAAAAAGGAAAACTGACCAAAAAAGAACGTGTACCATGTAAACAACATCACAGCCGAACAGATTCTTTCTGCTCACGCCCTCTGTTTTTCCAGTAAGGAGTGACTTTTTTCAAAATGGAAGTTTCTGTCTCTTTGAACATGGGTTAACATGGGACGTTACGGGTTATAGAAATGAATCGACATTAATTGGCCTCAATTTGTCAAAAAAAAAAAGTTAGTAACCGTGCAAGCACAGACTCTCTGGAGCAGCAAACAGAATGAAAAAGCTTGTACATGGTTTACTAAAGTGTGGGAATACTTTATTCATAATGCTGATATTGTGGTTTGCATAGGAAGCTATTACTACAGTGATACAAGAAAACGTATGTGTATGTGAAGCTGGCAACAAAACACAAAGTTCTATAGTAGCAGTGTAACACTTTGGTTTATTTGTTACAAAATCTGGGGGAAAAAAGCTTTTGCTTATTTAACACGTTCATGTACAATTGACTCACTAGCTGAGATGCTATATTATCAACTGCTTATCCTAACTTCCCTGAAATAAATGTTAATGTCATATAGCCTTCTCCTTCTGTCATCAAATTCAATGCTCTGTTTTTAAGTTCCAAATCAAGATACACTGACATGCAACTATTAAAATCATTTGGGAGATATTTTTGAGGAGCAGTGCTTAGGAAAGCAGTGATAAAGAAATATTTTAATAAAGACTGAAATATTAGCAATAAATGTTTTAATGATTCATGTTGTGCAATGGAAAAATAATTGACCATCAAAAAAGTAGAAAAGTAGATAAGATAAAAATATGCAAAAACATTACTTGATTAGTCAATCAAAAAAAATCATAGACAAAAAACAAAAAATAACTTGATAGATTAGTCAATTAATCTTTTTTAAAATAATCGTGAGGGACAGCATAAGCCTGCATCAGGTGAACTGAAAGGAAGTAGCCACAAGTACTGATGCCCAAGCACATGTTATCATGGCCATAGAGAAATTGATTAAAGCATAGAGCGGAGATGAAATCCCTAAACTCTACAGGTCATAGACAGCAGGAAATTACACCAAGATTACATTCAACATTAATACATCATCACACCCCTTCTTTATCCAAATGCCTACTACAATTTTACCTACATTTTACATTCTTCTTTAAGTTACTGCTAAAGTGTAGTTAATGGGAAATTCAGATCTATCAACTGTAAATGCCTGAAGAAACAGTCTTGAGATACTGTAAGAGGAGCCAGTAAAAAGTGTAGGCTGACTGTTAGTCAGAAGGAGTGGCATTAACCACAAGCACCTCCAGCAATACACTCACATGCAATAAAAACACTACCTTACTCAAACAGTGAAGGAGACATTATCTCTCTCCTCACACCCACGTTTGACTTTTTTATTTTGTCCCTACATAGCCAATATGAAGGGAAAGTGATATGGCATATTGTGATATTTTTTTGTTTGTTTATTTATTTAATCCAGATTCGCAACATTACAGTATGTATGTATATTTTTCAGTTGTAGATGCAGCCAATACCCAGGGGTTCTACTTTGATGGCATTTGAGATCTAATATATGCAGTTTATCTGACTAAGACATGCATAGTCCCTAAAGTTTGCTTTGTTAGCACTGGAACTACTATAATCTACTATACTATAGTCTGTTTATCTATAAAATTGTACTTTTGAAGAATTTCAAAACCCATGTACAGCGGACGTATTTACCATTTGCAAAGCACCATTTCACACCATTAAAGCCCTACTCATTTCTATCTCTTTCTTGTGTTTGTACTTTTGATAGATATGATATGATATGATAACGATAATATTGTGATACATCGATTCTGCAATTTTTGATATATCGCACAACAATGATGTAGGGACACAGGGATGCATTATTAATTTACATAACTAACTGCAATGCTATTGTCACCTTTCACATATTTGCTTTGCGAGCACTATCGGAAGCACGGGGAAACCGCTACTTCAGCTTCAAGGCTTCACTTCTGTTCTCTTTTGTCTCTTGGCAAGTTACGCTAGCATCATGCTACCAACCAAACTACAACTCCCATAAAGCAATTATTTCCTATTTTCCTGCACCAAACACTACACAGTCCACAATGCATTGCATTGAAACATGCCTTCCTACAGCCAGCTAGTTTTAACTCTGTGTATACCAGGCAGATTATGGAGTGTTACTCTTCTGTCTGATCTAGATTACAGTTGAGCAAATTCGATATTGCCTCAATACTAGCACGCTAGGATTACTGTGTCTTAGTCCCTTTTTAAAGAAGTTCTCCAGCAAGGTGTGTTTACTCACGCTGACGGTTCGCTTGCAGCATCCATTGCTATTAAAGTGTGGGAATGCGACGCGTATAGACGCAGCTGCCACAAAATAATCCACGTCTGTTCCGTCAAATTTGTAAAAGCCGAAGTCAGGCCTTAGATTTAAATGTGTCCGAGGCATCTCTCAGTCGAGCTTTCTATGCTATCTATCTATCTGTCGGGAAGTTCTTCAGCTTTCACTCAAGTCTCCTGCACTCAATCAGGCAGCGCCACCCAGAGGAGAGAAGTAGTAGCAAGGCGGGTGAGTCAAATTGGCGGTGAATGTTTAATAATTAAATTATTGATATTGCCGTTGGCATATTTATTATTGTATCACATGATCAATGATGATGATATATCGACATATCAATATTTTGTCACACCCCTATTTGAGACAGATCCTTATTTTTAAATTCTGAACATCACATCCATCACCTTCTACTACAAGCACTTGTGCCTGCTCTCTATAGTCACAATAGAGTATTTCAGAGGCCTGCACAGATTTTCAGCAGCATACCCAATACTCTAACCCCCCCCCACAGACGGTGAGATGACTACAACACCATACACGGCAGATTCATTAGCCAGTCAACCGCTTGCATCACCTACAGAGGCCTCTTTCCTTCTACTCACCTCAGTTGCATCATAAAAGTGTTGTTACATAAAAACCAGTCAGAACCTAAAAAAACTAGGGTGTGACCAATATCATTTGCCAATTAAAAATAGGATAATGCTGAAGGTGTAGGGATTTATTAGTCCTGGCAAAAACACTGCTAATAAAGCATAGACATTTAAATCAAATGCAACAATATCAATTATTATTATTTCTTTATTTTAATTGGAAAGTTTTTCAGACAAGTTACTTCTGAGGCCTAGACTAAAAGGAATTTGTAATGGTGCAACACTGCAGTTTAGTCCAAGATTAGGCTTAATCAGGGCTAAAAAAAAAAAAACAGCCACATAAATCTTGGTTGATGCAGTAGTAAAGCTGCAGCAATTTCTGACTGGATTTTCAGAGGAATAGACTTTGTCTCAAAGGATCCAGCACAGGAATAAATAACCTACCTACACAACAATGTGAAGGAAGCTGTGGGAGTCAGTTCCAAGCTCAGTTCAGTCAATGAGCCGAATAAGAACTGTAAGCCCAGGTGTTGTCACCACCTACAGGTGAGGTCAATCTCAAAAGCTTTGGCAAAACTGAATCCATCTTACAGATAAGTGAAACTAAGCCTTCACTTCTTAATGAGCTTGGCCGGCTGGAGCCATTAAGGTTAATGAAAAGTCAAGGAGTCGAATAAACATTCACCCCATGGTGATCTCAGCAGTAGGAAAGGCTTTGTACATGGCCTGTTCAATCATGCTTCACGATTCATGGTTCAGAAACACCACAAGAGAACATCTTTATTAAACGACATTTTGTAGGGCATTCATTATATTATATAACACAACATGTTCATTCAAGTGAATAACAGAATATCTAATTCCACCATGTAAACACAGCGGCAAGAAGCACAGCTACAGCACAGGGTGGAGGAAGTAATAGTTCTATTGAAATAGCTTACCACAATTACAGTTATTATTTAATTGATTTGTTTCATGCAAACCATAACAGCACAAAACAATACCAACAATACCACACAAAACATGTCTGAACTGTTAAACCTACTGGGTAGAGTGATAAGTTATTATGCGGCTCTCCAGAATGCCAACAAACACACCATTAAATTTGAAAGGGAAAGTGTCCTGGATACGTGTCATCATTTTCTTATAATACACACTGCGTATGAATAATGCCCACCACAGGTGAATAACAGCCATTGCCATGGCAACGGGTTTAGTTTTAGATTTGTGGTTTCATATCACTCCACCATTAGCGCAATTAACAAACACGGACGACATTCTCAAAATAAAATTAATATTTTCTGCAAATATGGGACATTGGAGTGCTGGGTGCAGGACCAATTTAAAGTCCAAGAAAATGAATAAAGTTTCAAAAAACAAAGATGCAT
Source organism: Lepidarchus adonis (assembly GCA_037576955.1). Taxonomy (NCBI): domain Eukaryota; kingdom Metazoa; phylum Chordata; class Actinopteri; order Characiformes; family Lepidarchidae; genus Lepidarchus; species Lepidarchus adonis. Next base: position 13,087,227 of record JBBIGC010000018.1, read on the forward strand.
AGAGTGTTGCTGAGCGATGACCGAAACTTTTTTTTTTCTTGCAATCAACAGAACGAGATTTTCTTAGTGCATGCCATGAAACTGCCATAAAATCAGAAAATAAAAATACTTCTAAATTGTTTTTTTTCTCATCTTGGTAAAGATATAAGATAGCAGGATAATGTATTAATAAATATTTTTGGGGCATCAGGATCTCACAATACAGGATTGCTTGCATATTTTCATAATTATTTAGATAATAATTATATTCTTTTTGAAACAGAAATTAGACTACATTACAGTACACTGCATCCAAGTATCATGCATCAGACAATGGATGATGGAAAATGCTGATGGAAAAAATTGTTTGACAGCGTTATTTTTAGTACAGTTACCCATTATATTATAGTAGTTCCAGTGCTAACAAAGCAAACTTTATGTCTTCGTCAGATAAACTGCATATATTAGATTTCACAGCAAAATATTCTGTTAAAATTGTAATTTCATTTAAGTCTCAAATGAAAAGGGAAAGGTTTCAGTAAATGAGACTCTTCTAGATATGATGAACTGAGGAACCAAGTTCTTTTCAATCAATGGCATGTCTCAGACAGGCCTGAGCAGCACTTCTGAAGATGATAATGTGAATCCAATGAATTAGACCCTGAAGCATCTCGATTCAGTCCATCATCACTTCTGGCAGCCTTCTTTGCTATGGTCTAAACTGCTGGAGCTTTTGCACCTCACATAACATTTTAACTGACATGAGACACCCCTTATATAAAGATAATCACAGATTTATGAGATTCTGTGGCCTTAATTTGAAACTTTTCATCTTAAAATACTGCAGGAGTGTTTAAGTGTGCAAAGGCAGTGGGGCTGTGCTGGCATTGTGTGGGTTTTAGAGCCTCAGACTCATTAAAAATGATGAAGGGCGGTCAGCTGTACTGCAAACATGAAAACATATGTATGATCAGGGGGTTGGGCACAGTGGTGGGTATTAAGGCAAAAATATGATATCACAAACCTTTATTCCACAATGTATCATGGTATGTTTTTCCATCATCTATTCATATGTAAAAAACACAAAAGGGCCACAAAGCAGTAATCTTATTTATTTTACAAAATATCAAAGCATATCAAAAATGTTTTTCACTCCACTGAAAAATATGATGACTACAACAATACTCCTTATGTTCTTTTACACCACTTTTAAAGTACTGATATCATGATGTGCCCAGAAAATCATACTGTGGCCACAATCACAATAATGATAAATATGATCATATTGTCCAGCTCTAGTTGTACACACAGTGGCTCTGCAAGACAATGAGTATAAGCTACAAAAGCAGTGGCGTCTCTCCTACGCAGGATCATTGATGTGTTTGAGGTAAAGCTCCTGTTCAGACAACACACACTAAATGTTCTTCTGCTCTGATCCCAAGTCTCACTCCTAACTGACCAGGAAACTACTGATGAAAGACAATGTAGGATTCTTTTTACAGAATGTGTGATACACCAGTGGCCAACTTACCAAGTATTTCTCAAGAATTGAGGAGATTTAATTAACATACTTCAAATGATTTAACGATTGATCACATTGCAATTAGAGCTGATAACAACTGACAACCCTGTTCCCCATCTGTGCTCACAAAACAAGAATAAATTATTCATGTGCAATTCTGACACATTCGCCCAAAGCAGCTGTGGACAAGAGGATGTGCTTAAAATCTAAGTGGCTCCAGTAATCGTCAGGTTTAACGTAGATATGTAATATGATGCCATTCTTAGAAACACCAGCCTTATGCCAACTGCACTTTATATACAGAGTGTGAGCAAGCAGTGTGAATCAGCCTAGGAAAACCACAACACATGATGCTGCATTTGTTTGATATAAGGAAAAAAAGTAAAAAGAGAGTGAATGGGAAAAGGAGAGAACAAGAGAAAAGAAAGACAAAAAAATGTGAGAAAGAGTGAGACATGGACAGAAACAGGAAAACAGAAATGTGATGGAAGGGGAAAAGGCAGAGACAGAAATAGTATGCAAAAAAGTAAAATAAAAATCAAGCACTGAGGAAAAAAAGAGATTTTTTAGATTAAAGAGGCAGAGACCTTAATTTAAGAGACAAAACAGAGAGCAGAGATTTTTTAGATGAACTGAAAACAGTGGAACAGTAGCTCAGCGATCTGATCAGCTACCAAAGCCCACCCTGCGCTCCAGCTGTGGGAAAAACCAGATAAAGTCATCCAGACAAAAGTGCTGATTGCCAAGTAACAATCACACACTCATCTGATACCATTCCACTCCCCCGACGCTGATCTGCAGTGCGCAGTGCAGTTATGTGGAGCTCTGCTGGATGCAACTTTACAGGAAGATGTTGGAGGTAGTTCCTGGAGCCAAAAAGAGACACAATGATCTGGTGGACCCCACTATTGTTTACATACAGAGGTGGGCTTACGTCCACTGATGCAAACACAGTGAGGTCCTCTCCTCCCCCCACCACCGACAAATCATTTCCTCTCCTCCCACTAATCTACACTTTAATAAGGCTAGGATGAGTGGAGCTGCCCTGGGAGGGGCCCTAACAGCGTAAGGCCTTTTCAATGAGGCAGGATTAAGGGAGAGGCGAGGGAACACTGCCACACATGTTCACTCAAGCTTAAATTATTCATATCCCTCAAAGACTCTGATGGAATCAATGATGTCATACAGATTGTAAATGATGTACATACTCTATAATTAAGAAAATATTTTTTAAAAATTGTTAAAAAATCTAAAAATAAAGATATATTTTTTAGCACATGCCCATTTTGGAACCATTCGTCTAATGAATAATGTGGCATTCTTACGCCCCCTAGTGTTGGAAATGAGAGCTAAGGTAATTGCATACTAAGTGTACACCTAAAGGGGCAATGAAGTAAAGCTAACTACCAACTTCCTGTCCAAACTAAACACTTCTCTGGTCACTTTTTTTGGTATGGCCAAATCTTTTTCATGTATATGCAGAAAAGTGGATTTGCCTAATCCAATTTCATCCCTGATCTAAATCTGCTTACGCATCAGAGATCCTGGGCTATTTTAGCTGGTTGTGATGCTTGCCAGTTTCATGAAAGTGGATTAAAATGATATGAGAGAGAGAGAGAGAGAGACAGAGAGAGAGAGAGAGAGAGAGAGAGAGAGAGAGAGAGAGAGAGAGAGAGAGAGAGAGAGAGAGAGAGCAGACAATAAAGAGACAGATCTACAGCTAATGAAAAGAATCACAGTAAGAAGATTTTTCCATAATATATTCAGCCTGGTTTTCAGCAAGCACCAAAGATTTCACACCTCAAACAGGCTGAAATAAAAACAAATTGCCTCCAGTTTGTAAGCAGAAAAATATTCTGGGGTCGAGTGTGTTACATACTCCATACGTTATCATTTTACAACTGCAGAGATGAGATGCAGAGAACGCAATAGAGATGAAGCGCAAGACAAAATGGATAAATAAGTAATGATGGAGAAAGTGGCCTAGTGACCTCACTGGGCCTGTCGCTGGGTGACTCACTGTCTCACTGTCTGAGAGCCTGAGGTGGTGATACAGAGACGCATTCCACCAGTTCAAAGGGAAGCTACAGCCATTTCACACTGATGTAGCCATACGTGTATCAATAACACTGCCACCAAGTGTGTGTGTGTGTGTGTGTGTGTGTGTGTGTGCTAGGACAAATAGCTTTACCTGGTTTACACAGATACTCTGGGTCAAGAAGGACTTTTCTCAGCCTCTTAGCTGATTCATTCCAACAGTAAATTCTATCTACTGAATGGGGTCAGTCATCACATTTGTTGGTGTTCCTCTAAGCAAAACCTCTGCAGTGATAACAGTTGGACATTGGTGCATTACACAAATTATATGGATGCAGGTATGCAAACAACAGAGGCCTTTACTTTGTTACATACAAATAAAGAGAATGAAAATCAGAAAGAAAAAACATTCAGTACCATAAATACTAATAAACTAAAAAGACAGTGGAAACTGTCAACTTTTCAAAGACTCCAGAAACGTCTCCTTCAGCGTTAATGTGTCATACTGAAAGCTTTTTCAGCTTTTTATATTTCCAGTATTACAGTAGAGGAAAATGTAATTAACCATATGACGAAGACAAAGCAGACAGGTGAGGTTGAGAAAAAAGGGTGTATTCTTTAAAAAATAAATGATTATTAAGCTAATGCTGCTATTAATTACAATTACTGATAATTTTTATACAATTATATATTTTTAAAAAGAAGATTCAATAAGAATTTGTCTATGATTCACAAAACTTATATAAAACATTGTCAGACTAGTTATTGTCATTATTTCAAGTAATACTTTAACAGGGAAGCTTCCTGTAAAGGCATTAAACTTTTTAGACACTTGGTTCCTATCACCACCACAAAAGACGGAAGTTTTTCTAACAGTATTTCACTAACTACATTGACATCTAGCCCGTTTGATTTTGCAGTAGTTGTTAAAACAAGGGAACTTCTCCAGTAAAGTATAAACATAAATACATCAGTGTGTGAGTAAAGCTTGGTTTATCAAAAGAATAGCCTGAAAGAAAAGCCTAATTACTCTTCAAATCCCAAATTAGATTTACATATTTCTTTACAGATTAAGTGATTCCACCCTCTGGAGAAACAGGCAAGTAACTGGGAAATATCCTTGGTCACATGGATGACGACAGGTCTTCAACTGATAAAAAGTGAATGAAAAGAAGGGAAAATTAATCGGCATTTGTTCTGAACGGTGCCTGGTGTGACCAAGCTATAACAGATGCGAGGGGATAAGCTCTTTCCTCCAGACAGACGCAAGGACAGCCAGGTGTGCTTAGCACAGGAAACCAACCTCAGTCTCTGCCCATGAGCCTTCGCCACATGACGCAACACAGCGTTGTGCATCATCAAGACTGGCATGTCTCACAGACGGCTCCATCGCTGCCAAACTCATGCAACTCATTATTCTGATTTACTAAGAGAACTTTCAAGCCCTTCTACACATCAGACAATAAAAGGACACTTGACATTTGAGGAAGCAAGGGAGTAAAAATAACAAACGTGATGCCCTTTGGAGGTCAGCTTTTCCAGCTGAGGGGGTCCACTGTCAAGATGTGACAAGCCCTTCTTAGCAAGCCCTTCTAATAGACCCACAAACTAACAGCCAAGCTTCAACCCTCTCCCATCCCCATCACTTCAGATCCCGGCCTGGACATTGACTGAGCCAGCCTCAGGGGGAGAGAAGCCTTCGTGTAGCAGGAGAACCAGTTGCAGAGAAGCCATAAGCACTGACACTACTGCCTTCAGAAGACTACTGGCATGATTATTGCCCTGTTTCCTTTAAAAAAAAACACACACACAGAAAGAAGAAGAAAAAAAGAATATCCCCTCAGTCAGTGGTTATTCTTTCTATATTTGGCCTTTTCATTATTAATGTACATCTGGTCAGCATAAAGTGTAGGACAAGCTGTGGCTTTGCCTTGAAGGACATTTCCTCTCATTTCAGAGAATTATCAGAAGTTCTCCCATAAGCAAACTCTGCTGACCACGTCAGTGAGTCACATGAGAGTGAAAAGGTCAGGAATCGCTTTACAACGATGGACAAGTCTGCAAAACCAATGTTAACGGACGCTAAATAAAAGTGCTTTATTATAAAAACGACTCTGTCCAGGCTTGAAAACACCAACTGACACTTCCATTATCCATCTCATCACCTTTGCTATCATAAGGGGGTCTACCCTGCAGTCAAGTGATCCCGAGTCAGGAAAATGGCATGTGCGACATTTCATAAAGCGGTGGCTTCACAAGCAGCTTCTCTGAGCAACCATAATGCCACACATAATAACTGTGTGTAGAAAGGAATGAAAGGGAAGCCTGGGCGAACACCATAGGACCCACAGGTCTTCACATTGTCAGTTCATATGGCATGAACATTCTTCTCGCCCACCACCACCTGCTTGGATTAAAAACAGCAGAAAATATGCATTGGCTCTTCTGTTAAAAGAAATACATGTTCCACATGAGCATTAGATGACGAGAAGCTTATAGCAATGTCCAAACATCCAACAGAGACAATAAAAAGGGGGTTCCTCTCTCTATAGAAAGGTCTCCTTCTATCCAGAAGCTTTTCAGATACTACTGTCCAGTTTGAGAAGGTGAAGCAGAGGCCCAGGACTGGGAGAACATCTTTACAGCGACATGCTCAACTGGCAGAATCGAGTTAGTGGACAAATGTCTGATGCCTACAGCTGACCTTAGCTGCCAGGCTAGCCGGCATAGCTAAATGCCGCCCAGTGTTTACAGAATTTCCGGCAGCTATGACACCCATGGACAACGTCCGCTCGCCAGGATCACCTGACAGCGTAAAAACCCCGCTGTGCTGCAGCCCCCGGTCGCCTGTACTTTACCTGAATGCTGAGTGAAGACGTTAACCCCCGGGTCCGGCATGTTAGCGGTCAGTCTGCACGGTGGGGTTCCAGTGCTGCTAACTTCCCTGGGTCTCCTTGCGGAGCCGCTGGCTCGGGCCGCTCTGCCCTGCTGCTGCTGCTGAGAGTGGGGCTGGGGCTGCGGTTGGGGCTGGGGCTGAGGCGGGCTCTGGAGCCCCGGAGAGGCGCCTTCCCCCACGCGGCCTACCTGCTGCCCCATTGTGCGAGTTAAGCGCGAAAAAAAATTAAAATATCTGCGGGACGAGGTGAGGGACACCGCGCCGTCCGGCCGGATCACATCCCCCCGCGCCGTAGAGCCACAGCGGCCTGTTGGCTGTTCCTCCACCCGCGCGCTCCCCCTCCGCGCGCTAGCGGCTCCGCGCGCCCGATCCCACCCAGCAGACAATAGTGTCGCTAGACGTTCAGCCTCACAGGCCGCTGCTGCTCCGGGTGCGTTTCAGGAAAAACCGGAACAGCGGACCCCCGCCCGTAGTCACTGAGGGTGTTTTCGTTGCTGTTGTTTTTGCTAAAACGGACCCGAACGGGTTCCCTGCACTTCGCTCGAACCACTATGCGCCCCCTCTGACGCCGCCATCTTTACCGCAGAATCAGTGGCGTGCGGTTGACGGACCAATCAGCGTTTTGGGAGAGGGGCTGAGGGCGGGGATAACGGCGGAGAGGGGGCGGTAATATAATTAACCACGCCCCTTAATTGAATAACGTCTGAATGTTCAATAAAAATAGAATAAGAAATAAAAAAAATGACAAAATTAGGCAAATATTAATGACATAAAATTACAGGAATATTTCATATTACATGAAGAAACACAACTATAGAAATTCCTGATATGCAAACAGCTGGTAAAATAAGTATCGAACACATAATACATTTTCTAAGTAAATATTTTTCTAAAGGTGCTGTTGTCATGAATTTCTCACCAGATGTTGGCAACAACCCATCCAATCCACACATGCATTATGTCCATACGTTATATGTATTAAAATTGAAGGACACAGGGACAAAGTTTTGAAGATGCTTATTGAAATGTATTTGAATACTTTGTACAAAAACATTTGTTAATGATGACAGCTTCAAGACACCTCCTGTATGGAGTAACTAGTCAAATGCATTGCTCAGGTGTGATTTCATTCTTTACCTTCAAGTACTGAAGGTTCTGCGGGCCCTTTCTATGAACTCAATATGTTCAGTTCAGTATTCAGGTCAGGTGATTGGTTGGGCCATTCTAGCAACTTTATTTTCTTTCTCTGAAACCAATTGAGAGTTTCCTTTCCTTGGTCTTGCTGAATTGTCCACCCTCATTTCAGCCTCATCGCCCCGGTAGTTTGTCTGCAAACTTTAAACATGCTCCAACATGCTTTTTCTTCAGCAATGGAGTTTGGCTTGGTGAGCATGCATACAGGCCATGGCGGTAGAGTGCTTTCTTTATCGTATTCACTGCTCTGTCTGTCTTGCATGGAGCACCTGGTTATGGCTGGTTCATGGTGAAATGATGTTCTTTCCATTTCTGGGTTATGGCCCCACAGTGCTCACTGGAATCTTCAGTAGTTTAGAAATTCTTCTGTAACCAATACCATCCCTATGTTTAAAATAGTGTAAAATGTAAATAAAACTAAATGCAGAGCTCATAAACCCATATTTGACTAAAATCAGAAAGCATATTTAAACTAATTAAATGTACCATTTTATGTTTTTTGGGTTTTAAAGGTCATTTTGAATTTCATGACAAAAACACTTCTTTAAAAAAATTTGGGACAGAGCCGTATTTACCACTCTCTTCTTTTACCAACAGCCTGTAAATGCCTGGGAACTGAAGAGACCAGTTGCTGGATGTCTGGGAGAGGGATGTTGTTCCATTCTTGTCTCTATAATATTTTAGCTGCTTCACAGTCCTGGGTCTTCTTTTTCATATTTTCCATTTCATGATTTACCAGTTGGTGAAAGGTCTGGACTGCAGGCAGTCTCTTCTATGAAGCTGAACTTGTAGTAGTAGCAGTATGCAATTTACCATTGTCTTGCTGAAATTAAGCTTTTGAAGTGAACACTGATAACAAGCTGGATGGTCCCTCTCCTTTTTAGTCTGGAGAAGGCTGTGTCCATATTTTCCGAAAACAATTTCAGAGTTTGATTCCTCTGACAACAGGACAATTTTCCATTTTAAATTAGCTTAATTAGCTAAATTTCATGTTTCTGGATCGTTTTCACATATGTCTTTGCGTAGCAGAGTTTTAACCAACTACAGAAACTCAGAACCAGACTGAGCACTATGGGGAATAATGCTTTCTATGCCACTGCACCTCATCTGTGGAACACCTTCCCTGACTCTTTAAGGGCACCACAATCCACTGACAGCTTTAAAAGATGACTGAAAACATTTCTTTCTTAGTCACTAATCTAATTTCTTTTTATGGTGTTCTAATTACTTTTTTTCCTCTGTTATCACATGTAAGCACTTTGAGATTTAAAAATGTAAAGTGCAGTTGTTGTTGTTATTGTTGTTGTTATTATTATTATTATTATTATTATTATTATTATTATTATTATTATTATTATTATTATTATTGTTGTTATTATTATTAACCTGCATTTGTGAATGGCACAGTGCACTGTGGTCCCATCTTATTTTTGATGCTTTTAAAATGTTAATTTCATGTAATTATGCTCTATTTATCTATGTAAAGCACATTAAATGACCCATGTGTATAATAATGTGTGGTATAAATAAACTTGCCTTGTCTGTTTTTAATGCTGTGCTGGCTAAGGGCCTGAAGCTCATGGGTATCCAATACTGATTTTCAGCTTTGTCCTTTACATGGAGAATTCTCCACATTCTCTGAATCTTTTGATGATATTATGTACCGCAGATGATGACATATTCAAAGTCTTTGCAATTTAACATTAAAATTACAGATTGATTACCCTCTGCCCAGCTTTGCTTCTTAGAATCTCTCTAAGAGGCTCTTTTAATACTCAATCATGTTACCAGTTAACCTAATTAATTGCCCAATGCCCCTTCAGTTGTTTGCTTTTAGTACCACTAAGTTTGCCATCAAGTTCAATATTTTTCATGTGATAGTAATATGTCTCACTTTCAACATTTGAAATCTTTTCTATGTCCTATTGTGAATAAAATATGGGTTTAGTGGATTTTCAGATCATTGCATTCTGTCATTTTTAAAATGTACATTTTACTGAGCGTCCCAACAATGTTTACATTGAGTCCTGTCCTATCTGCAGGTGTTTAGTCTAGTGTTGTTTTAGTTTTGTTCTTTGTGCTGCATCATGGTCCTGGAGGAACATTGTTTTGTTGCACTGTGTACGGTGTGTATAGTTGAAATGACAGTAATCACCTACGTGACTTGACTTGAAATAGAATCTTTTTGCCATGGAATGAGCAGAGCTTAATGCTGCATTCACATGCTCCTAGGACTGTCCATCTTTCTGTGAAACTGTGGAGTTGTTCTTACTTTCACATATTCACACCTTCACTACTAAGAAGAGGTTGCTGTATCAGTACATTCATTGAAAAAAAAAAAATACTGCTTTGGCTGATTTATCATGGTTACTGCTAAAAAATATCTTTACAAATGTGGACAAAAAGAAACTATGTCAACACACCCCATCATGCAAAGTACACTACAATGTAATGTGACTTCTGCATTTAACCCATTCACATGTCAGCAGCTATCAAATGTACCTGGGGAGCAGTGTATTGGGACAGTAGCCTAATTTTTGTTGCATCCAGCCATCTTTTTTTGTTTTTTTTGAGCCATAGAGTCTGCAGAACTGAAATCATTTGGAGTAAAAGCTAGATATATCTGGGTATCTTCTGCATAGCCATGGCAGGCCACTTTGAACTGTTGGAGAATTTGCCCAAGCAGATGCATGTACAAGCTAAACGAAAGGGGCCATAGGATGGATCCTAGTGGAACCTCATACGGCATGGCTGTTTCACTGATTTGTATGTACCTGAAGACCGTACTTGAAAGCCTAACTCAATTCTCCAGTATTTCTAGCAATATTTTGTTATTAGCAGTGTCAAAGGCTACGCTAATGTCTGGTAGTTATAAATCTTGTGTATTGAATGCAACTTGCTTAAATGGGGCAACCTTTCCAAAAAACATGAAAACACATTAGTTAAATCTATAATTCAGTGCACAAAAAGACAACATCCCCAAATTATTACGTTGAATTTAAATGTACTGTTTACAGTAGCGACGAACAGTTTGAAAAGCAGCGCAAAGCAAAGATAGACAAGTGCTGCTCTGCCACATCCAGCTTCTCTTAATCCTTTTCAGGCCAATGCTACATTACATTACATCCTAGTATATAATACATGTTAGGAAAATGCTAAATTTAACAGAAATAAAAGGAACAAAAGTACTGCAGTACTGTGATGTCAAGCATCTGTCTACATGTTAATTCGTCAGTATAAAATTAGCAACACTGAAATGTAAAACATTATTAGGCTTATCTTTCTTCAAATCAAAATCATATCTGTATACATTGTCAAATGCGACCTGCACTGCCTTGCTGTCATTGATGTCAGACATGCTTTCATCACCGGTATTGCTCTCGGATACTGCAGATGTTGCTTTATGAAAGCAACGACCTGGAGCTTAAATTCTGCAGGGTAGTTCTTGCTTGGTAAATTTAATCTTATTGTTTATGCTCAACTATGGTATAATGTCACTATAGAGCTGCTAATGTCTCCAGGAGTGTATCAAGTTAGATGCTTTTTCTTCAGATTGGTACATTCAGTAACACTGCGGCTAATAACACAACAGAAGGATATTCCTCCTGAACAGTGCCTCCCCACCATGTTTCTCCTTTCTCTCGGCCTTCTGGTTATGAAATAGCAAAATATATCTCACTTCTGCTCTTAACAAATATGTTTTTGCAGAAGTGTTATGCAACAATGTTCAAATACTGAGCTACAGCAGTTGTATCTTTCCTGCCTCCCAAAGGACAAATACAGAAATGATGAAGTAAGAAGCCTGCCAAAGCTCTGATTTAACTTAAAACAAGACTAAAATGAGGATGCTGGGTGTACTGTAGCCCTGTTTCCTGCTGATACAGCTGACTAACAATAAGCAGTCTGTGTGGCACAAAGGTCTTAAGCAATTGTGCAAATTGTTTATCTCAGCAGCGAGTGTCTTTTTGCCTCAAAAACTAAAAGTTATCATTACAATGAATTCAAACAAATAAAAAAATGCTATGTGGTGAAAAAAGCAGTTTATAAGTGTTGGGAGCTATTATAACAGAGCAGGTTTAGTGATTCTCCCTCAGTGATTTAAACTCTCTCAGAAGCGGCATTTCATTTAAGCACTGATTGATCCCAAACCAGGGATTTAATGGTTTCTATCAAAAAATTCCAGGCTTCCATTAGAAAATTGGGAAATGGTAACCAAACACACTATCAAACATGTACTGCTCACTGTATTACCGGTAATTTAATTTGTATTGATTCTAACATTAGTGATCTGAAAAGAAAAAAAACTTACTGCCTCTAAACAACTCTTAAATATACATTTCTCAGGTGCCTTAGGCTTTTGTCCCTCAGTACTGTATGTATCTATCACATTTCTGGACATTTTGAGAAGAAATTCTAAAATACAAAGACTTGACTTTAATGGTTTGGTTGATAAACTTGATTTTATTTTGTAAAAATACAAAAAAATGTTGAATTCGATTATTGTAACACCAAAAAAGCTGGGACATGGGCAAAACTATAGAGAAATTTATTGAAGATTCAACATTTCACAATTAACAGGTAAACTGTTAACAGGTGATGAGATCATGATTGGGTATGAAAGGAGAACCCACCATAGGTTCCACTTTTTTGTCAAATGTCATGAGAGTATTATTCAGATAAGAAAGAACATTTCTAATTTTCCAAAACTCTTTCCAAAAGCATAACATGAGTTAAATATTGGGCATATTAAGGTCTCCACCCATGTGGGGGAGGGGGAGGGGTGTGCAATTTTTAGGCTATTAAAGGGTTCTTTCATGTGTTTTTAAAGACATAGACAAAACAACATGATATACCTATACATCACCTATACATTCTGTGCCTCCTCTCACTTTGCTCACCTATACATCCTGCACCTCCTCTTTTTGTCTGGTCACCTATACATCCTGCACCTCCTCTCACTCTCTAGTAACCTATACATCCTGCACCTCCTCTCTTTGTCTTGTCACCTATACATCCTGCACCTCCTCTCTTTGTCTTGTCACCTATACATCCTGCACCTCCTCTCTTTGTCTTGTCACCTA
>JBBIGC010000018.1:13172176-13188799 GCA_037576955.1 Lepidarchus adonis
AGCAGCTCTCCTAGCCTTATGCTGCCGACGTACAGTCACCCATTCGCCCCGCTGCGAGGGCTCTAAAACCGGAGCTGTTGGGCTACTCTATGGACTTGGCCATGGTGCAGGTTGGAATCTGAGTGTTTGAAGGTGTGGAAAGGTGTTTTTTATACAGATGAGTTTAAACAGGTGCAATTAATACAGGTGGAGTGGAGGATAGAAAAGTTTCTTAAAGAAGAAGTAACAGGTCTGCTTGTTTGTAGGTGCTAAATACTTATTTTCTGCACCATTTTACAAAAAATTCAATATATAAATAAAATAATTGGGACAACTTGCAGAATTGGTGGCTGTTAAAACCATTTTTGCTACACTGTATGTGTGTGTGTTTTTGGCTGATAGTGCTATTGCTACAATGCTTATACATATATATGCTTATAGCTATTGCTATACAATGTTACTAGTCATGTGAAAAGTGGAATTACAGAAATGCTTTAACTTAAAAATAGGTGGTAAGTGAACAATGAAAATGAAAATACAAGATTTACAATGTTGTCCTTTAAATTCTGACTTCAGTGTTATTTGTTATTTATAATGTAAAACATGTTACTAATTTGCACAGCTTTGCTTGAACTGTACAGTCACCCCCGATTCAGCCCAATGGGCGGAGCTCTGGTGGTTTCTGACTTATCACTATGATCCACTTTTTTCTTGGCCTCACCATAACAAAATGAGAATAATTACAGCTTCCTGAGGTCTGAAGAGTGCACACACAATACAGTTGCACAATAAACATCCTGCTATATGAATTATCATATTCTAGAACACCCATGTCACTTGCACTCTCAGACACAAGATTCATCTTCATTAGTACTCATGCGTTTGTGTGTAATTATGCACACCGGCACGTCTACATGCATGCCTGCGCTCTGATTGTTGGGGCATGTCGAATTTGGAGCTGCTTTATTTTCACAGCTCATCCACGGTGGATTTGGTGATACAGAAAAGTGCAATACTCATTTATCAAACCCCTCCCCCCAGAGCAACACCTCACTTCCTTTATCCACGCACATTGCTTTCAGACAAGGCACTAACACGCAGTCAGCTATAGCACGTCTCCTTGCTCTTGGGCAGAATGCCACAGAGCTCATGAGACATTTTCCACACTGTTACCCTGCATTAGTTGAGGGCCTGTGCAATACATTTAAAGCCATGCTGCAAGGTTGATGTTTTTCTTACCCTATTTTGATCCATTATATTTACAATAACACCTAAAATAATGCCACTGAGTTCAGTTAAAGTACGTCAGAATAAATAAATTTTTCTTAAAGGGCCTATATACCAAGAGTCAGGATTCATTTTCACTTGCCCATTTTCCAGCCTATTATTATCCTTGAGGATTAAACAGGTTTTTACTGAAGATAGTATATCAAGATTTAAAATTCAAGATTCAACATACAAGCACTTTATATGTCACGTATACACACACATACCAGACATACACACACAAACACACACACATACTATATATACAGGTGCATCTAAAAAAAGAATATAGTGAAAAAGTTCAATATTTCTTGACATTCCTTTCAGAAAGTGAAACCCAAATATAATATAAATTCATTACAGATTATAAAACCCTAAATTCGCTGTCTCAGAAAATTTGATTATCACATAAGATCAATAAAAAGGATATTTTAAACAGAAATATCAGGCTTCTGAAAAGTATGTTAATTCCTATGCACTCAATACTTGGTTGGGCCTCTTTTTGCATGACTTACTGCATCAATGTGACGTGGCATGGAGGTGATCCACCTGTGGCACTGTTGAGGTGTTGCTTTAATAGCAGCCTTCAAGTCGTCTGCATTGTTGGGTCTGGTGTCTCTCATCTTCCTCTTGACAATACTCCATAGATTCTCTATGGTGTTCAGGTCAGGTGAGTTTGCTGGTCAATCAAGCACAGTAACATCGTGGTCGTTGAACCAGCTTTTGCACCTTTGGCAGTGTGGACAGGTGCCAAGTCCTGCTGGAAAATGAAATCAGCATCTGCATAAAGCTGGTCAGCAGAAGTACTCTAAGATGTCCTGGTAGATGCTGCGTTGACTGTGGACAGTGACCAACACCAGCAGATGACATGGCCCCAAATAATCACTGACTGTGGAAACTTCACACTGGACTTCAATCAACATGGATTCTCCACTCTTCCTACAGACTCTGTGACTCTGATTTCCAAATGATATGCAAAATTTACATTCAACTGAAAATAGGACTTTGGACACTGATCAACAGTCTAGTGCTTTTTCTCCTTAGCCCAGGTAAGACGCTTCTGTCGTCATCTCTTGTTCAGAAGTTGCTTCACATAAGGAATGTGACATTTGTAGCCCGTGTCTAGGATGTGTAATGGCTCGTGATGCGCTGATTCCAGCCTTAGTCCACTCTTTGTGAAGCCTTGAATGGATTTTGCTTGGCAATCCTCTCAAGGCTGCAGTTGTCCCTGTTGCTGTTGTTTCATGGAGAGCAATGCATTGTGGACAATGCAGTGTCTGGTGATGGAAAATAGCTCTGTGGAATAGTTCAGTGGAATGGAACTCTGACGCTACTCTAGGATATATCAGACAATAAAAAAATTTACACAGTACACAAAATAGACACACTGAATTCAATTGTGTAAGAGTTGCAGGGCATGTAGAAATATAAAAATATAGAATATATGCTTATTGAGGTGTCATAAGTATATATGAGATATAAGTGCAAATGGAATTAAATGGAATGTGCAGTTGAATTTAGTACAGAAAAACATATAGAAAACACATAGTATATGAAAATGTATTTACATCAACCACAGAGCTTAAGCATTTACTTCACAAAATATAATTTACATTTGATATGACATCCACTTAAAACTTGATGCTCAATTTTCCCAGATCACCAGCACATTAACTTTATCTGCAGAAGCACTTGAGAGGCTCTGTTGCTTCTATTATGATGTTTAACCTCATAGATTTACACAGTTTGAGCTTTATGTCCCAGTTTTATAGGACTTACTAGTTAAACAAAATGTGTTTAAGCAGCTGAAAAACTGTATCGATCAGGCTCTTTGCAGAGGGGAAAATAGAGAGAACAGTGAGAAAGTTTGCCATTATTTCCATTATTTCTGTGGTGTGGATCAAAGGAAGTAAAGCTAAGTCAAAGCCAGAGTGTCTGTCTGTTTTTCTGGGAATAATAACCGGAGAAGCCTTGTTCTGATCAATAAATCTGTGGGCACAGCCGCACATAGAGGGCAGAAGAGACTGGCTTCACTTCACTCGCTAAGCTTTATGACTCAGAAAAGATGAACAATTTCCAGAATCTCAGAAAAAAAAGTATTGTATCTCTCCCCATAGTTTCATCATCATTTCAACCACTGTAATGAATGTCTTTGTGCAAAGCATAATGGCAAAAGCAGTTTCCTGTATACAGTCCTGTATAGAGTCTGTTTACTTTAAATGACCTATAATACCCTTTTGGGCATCTCCTGTAGTTTAAATAAATACATGATTTGTCTCATATAACCTGGCATTTTATAATAGACCATAAAATAAATATAAAATGTTTAATCTGAGTAAATAAATATATTAAAAATAAGGCTTTTTTGAATCTGAATGCAGCAACACATCTTAAAAAAGTTGGAACGGAGCATTGTTTTCCACTGTATAGCATCCTCTCCAACAATCCGTTAATATCTGGAACTGAGGAGTCCAGTTGCAAGACTTTTGGGACATGAATGTTGTTCTATTCTTGTCTGATAGAAGATTCTAGTTGCTCAACAGTCCTGGGACATCTTTGTTGTGTTTTTCTTTCAAATGTTTTGCAGGCGGCCCTGTTCAGCAGAGAGACTCTTCTACTATAAAAGCATGTTGTTGTTGTAATAGATGAAGTGCAATGATATTTAATAAAGAAATACAATACTGAAAATAAACATAAAACAAACCAACAAAATAACCTTGGATGAGTGAAACAGTAAGGAATACAACAGAAGGACAAGAAAACAAACAAACAATCAAAAAACAGAAATACAGTCAGACTGTGACATGACCAAACGCAGTGGTTTACATACTAATACAAGATATAGGATATCTGGGTACAGGAGGACACATTTTTTATTCACATACCATACCATATGTGGAACAAAGGTGGGGCAAAGGTGGGACTAAGACACTAGACATTCAGACATGTACCGACAGCATTACAGGGGGTCCTTGACTTTTGTCGTATTCAACTTACATAAATTCATGGTTACGTCACTGGCTCTTTTTAATGTGTGTATTTTCTGTCATATACGGAGGTAAATACTAAATACTTTACAGTAATACAGGGTTGCCATGTGCGTGTGTCCGCTTGCCTATGTGTGTGCTGGGATTGGAGAAAGAGGGGGCTGTGCTGTGTGCTGTTTTTCACTGTTCTTGCTGAGATGTTTATGTTTTATTCACTGTTAGTGTTGAATAAGATTCATGTGGATTGGTGGGTGAGATGGGGGATTATAGTGCACTGTGTTAAGGCACCGCCAGTGTGGTTTTGCCACAAGTCACCTATCCAATGCTTTTACTGCTGTGGTGTATGTTGAAGCCATTAAATAGAGCATTTCTATCTGGAACGTTTTCTAAATTCTTTACTGTAATTTGAGAGCGTTCATATATGTTGCCAGCTGTTAATAAAGCACAGTGCTGTTCATTAAAGCCTCTGCAGCATCATTACATACATTAGTTCTGACTTACATCAAAATTTGAGTTACATCACATTCAGAGGAACCAAATCCTGATGTAATTCGAGGACCACCTGTACAAATCATAGAAGCTAACAGAGTTAATATTTTGAAACTAAAATGCCATCAAATGTCATTATTCAGTGTCACTAAATTAAGGCAATTCTGCAAAGAAGAGTGGAACACAACTCCTCCGTAGTGATGCATAAGATTGGTCTAGTTATAATCTATGAGAAGATGTTACCAAACATGTTTACATTTTAAATTGTTGCTGCTAAAAGTGACACAACCAGTTTTTACTCTAGTGGGTCTTTAATGTAAGTGTTTCAAAACCTTTTTCCTTCATGAAACAATTTTCAAATTATATATCTGTTGTGTTTCATGTATACAATCCTAGAGGACGTGAATGTGCAAAAATATATACATACTGGAGAAAACAATAAGATTTTATACATGTTTATACATGTGTATTACCCAGGGCTTTGGAATGACAGCAACACCAGCAGGATGACCTCAGTTTCACCGTAGAGATGGAATGAAATTATGAAATACTGTCTGTCTGTGAGCAACAGCCTAGACAAACTGCTTTCCATACAGAATTACATTAAAATGATCATTTGATGGGTTATATAAAATGAGAAATACATAATAATCTTTATTATGGAGATGGATGGTGAATAGTGAATGTCTTTTTAAATGAGCTGACTGTACTGGAGACAGCGCAGATGAAAATGTGTTTAGCTGTAACCATAAAAGAATCAGTCATCTACTGCAAGATTTCAATCTGTCTCCATCCCCTTTAAGAGGAGGCAGATGGGTGTTGCTCATCGGAAGTGGCAGCAGCCTCTGTGCAGGGTTCTGGAACTTCAAACTTCCATCTTGGGTTAATCTTTTAAACCTGATTAGTACACAGTCCTACACAACCACAGCTCCCTGCTCCTTCGGACAGAGTCTAGCTCAACTGACATTCTGATGTTTGTTAAAATTGAAAATATTTGAGTAAGATTAATATTTTTTATATATATACAGTCATGACCGAAATTATTGGTACCCCTAGAATTTCTTTTCTCCAGAAAATGCAATATTTCTGCCAGAAAACTATTGCAATTACAAATATTTTGATATATACACTGGTTTATTTCCTTTATGTGCATTGGATCAACAGAAAAAAAGTAGAGAAAAAAGCCAAATTTGACATAATTTCTCAAAAACTTGGCTGGACAAAATTATTGGCACCTTTTCAAAAAAATTAGGTAAATCTATAAAATATGATGCTCATTTAAACTCACATGTGCCAAGAAGCAGATGCAATCACACAAGCCGGTTCATATAGAGAAAAGTGGACTCAACATTTCTGTTGTTTGTCTGTGTGTGCATATGGAAAACAAAGATTTGCCTTTTTTTTACTTTTTTGTTCGACCATGACTGTATAAGCAACTTTTAAAAAAAATATTAATGAACATGTAAACTTTGTTTTGAATGCCTACCACTAAAAAACATTATGAGTAAACACCACATAAACATGTTTATGCAAACACTATTAGTTCAGTGCAATGTTGTTTAAACCAGATAAATGTTATATAGTAGTGTCTAAATGATCCTCCCACCCTCTTTAAAAACATTCTAGACACCATTAAAGGCATCAAGAAAAAATTTGCAAGCATATAGTGAGGTGAATTTTATATAGAATTTGTAGAAACATCAGGTTTATAGCGAATACTGTATACTAGTGTAGCCTATGTTTATATTTACAGCACTGTATGTTGCATTACACTAGCCTAGCCTACACCTGTACTGTACTTATATTTCCAGTAGATTACACTAGCCTAGCATAAGCTTTTTCTTATACTATCAAAACTCGGGTGCTGCAATATACCGGGGAAATCCACCAAAAATGTATATGTTTCAAATAAAAACCACTAAGCAGTGGTGGCTTAGTGGTTAGGACTTTGCCCCTGAGATCCGAAGGTTGCAGGTTCAAGTCCCGACCCGGGCACCACTGAGGTACCGTCCCCACTTCACTGCATCAGAAAATATGGGTGAATTAGCGGATGTGAGTGAACTCTCCTCTCCACATTTATGGCGGAAGTGGGGCAGGGGCCCTAATCCCAAAACTGCCACCTGGCCGCTGGTGTGCACCCACTGCCTTCACTCATTGTGTGTGTGTGTTCAGTACTGGTGTGCTTAGGACAAGCTCAACACAGAGGACAAATTCACACCATTACAGGCTGTCTTCCTTAGAAATAATAACTTAGAAATAAATGTGCCAGAAATTGTTCTTCTAATTTTTCTTCACTAAATATGGATGATTTTTGCAAAGTACGAGATATGTGATGCATTTGTTAAGAATTTTAACAAAATCATCCACATAATGTAAAGGCTCTGTTACATTTTCGCAAAACATCTTATTCTCTCTCACACTCTCACTCTTTAATGATTTGTTTTTTCTCTCACTCTCGCTACCACACTTTCCCGATTGATCTGTTCCATTAGATCCGTCCAACAAGAGTTTAAGCTCTGGAATGACTATTATTTTAACTTAGCATGTCTCTTTTGTTTACTGTAGTATAGGCTCATTGTGTGAGCCCACAACAGAGCAAATTTTCATATTTAGTAATTTTTTATGTGAACTACCTGCTGTTTTGTTACATGTAAATAATATTGTAGTGTTTTTTTTTTTCAAATTTGGAAAATTTTGCTAAGGAAAATACCAGCCCTTAAAAGAACTCCGGAACTGGTGCACCCTCTCAAGGAGAGTTCGCACACTGCACTCAATCTCCTAGTGTGGAATGGCGGTGGATGGCCAGACTACTAAGTTATTAACAGCTATATACATTACGATAGTGGTAAGCCTGGTCATCCACCACCAGTCCACACCTGGACACCCAATCACTGCAATACAACCATAACCAAATTCTAATAATACCTGTAACACACCAACATGATGGTATAAGCAACATTTCTCATGCTCCCATGATGCCCTGCAGCAACAGCCGCTGCAAACTCCGCACAAGCTCTGTTACAATATATATATCACATGAATATAATTACATAATATAATATATATATATAATATAGAATATAATAACAGTCACTACTGATTGGATTAGTATACCCAGTAATTAAATACTGCTGGTGTGGCTTCTCTCTTTTAGTAACACAAAAGCAAACTCTCCCCCTTATGGAGAATCTTCATACTACTAAACATAACTTTATAATGACTTTGCAATTCATGCTTAAAATTGCAAAACTATCAAGAACCCAATTTATTAAAAATTAAATTCTCAATTGACTATTTCTTAAAAATCTAAATGAGTAAATATGATAGGCCAAAACATGGTTATTGACGAAAGTTTGCAACCTACAAGAAAAAATAGTATTGATGCAATGTGAACATTCCTAAAATTACTTATCAGACACTTTTTTTAGAACTCAATCCATGGGGATGTGAGAAACCAGCACTTGGCCATGGGCTAACAATAACATCCGACAGAGTGCTGCACTGTGGTGGGCTCCTATTTAAACTCCGTTTGCTGCTGTTCTTCCTTTTAAAAGGAAACAGGACCAAAACTAAAGTGGCCTGACAGCGGGGAAATAGCCCGAGTCCATGGCCATGCGCAGATAAGGAGCGAAACAAAAGAACAAGAGATTAGATGGATGGGAGGATGGAGGGAGCCAATTTCCAGCCCAGTGAGAAAAGCCCATCTCTATTTCACACCGCAGAAGGCTGTGAGTGCTATATAACACTCCATTTGCCCTGCCTCAATGTCTGCATGCCTGTACATCTCAGATCAGCCCATGGGCAACACTTATGGTGAGGAATGACAGGAAAATGTGGTGCACACTGATCCTAGGTCTGCTGTGAGGATGGATACAGCACCACCGAAACTGGACACAGCAGGAAATAACTTGAACAGATGAGAGAAGATTGCATCCTGTGTTGTGACTGGCAAGACAAAAGACAGCACTCAGTAAAACTGTGTGCGGTGGAAGAGTGAGGAGGATGCCTGCATGTCTGAGAGAAGCTTAAACTTTCCATAAGAATAAAAACCTTCTTTTGTAAATTAACATCTTCTAAATAAAAGCATCTCTCCTGGAGTTGCTATGACAGAATTGTGCTTCAGTAGAGGAGCGCCTAAGCAAAATGCTGTTTAAACTGCATTTACTCAAGACATTAAAAGCACTGAATGAGCAGATATCACTCTACCCATCATCTTAGAGAAGTTTTAGACAGTCACACCATTATACTACTTTATACTACAGAGCACCTTAATGGAAAGTGCATGCACACTTTGTAAATCCACATTAATCCACAAGTGCACATCTCCACACAAAATGGAAAAGCCACATTATTATTACAGCTGTACTAAAAACAAGTGGCTACTAATCTGGCAAGAATTAAGAACTTGCAAATAAGCATAAAGCTGTTAAGAACTACATCCGCCAGGGGTGAGCTGTGACTAACACAGCTAGGTTTTCATTTTGGGTTACAAATGTCAGAGTTTTGATTAAAAAATATGAATATTTTGTCAACAACACAAATTTATGCTTCTGCTTTGTTGAATTTGTTTAGCAGATATTAACTTATATTTGAGCTTTTTCACAACGACTACTTTATTCTATGATCTTGATTCTCACAGAAATGGTCTCATTCTTTGTAAACAACCCTAATTGTTTGATTCTCCTGTCACATCTAAATATGTTGGTGGTTAATCAGATGAATAAGCACATGACTAACTGTCTAACCTGCCTAACCAATGAGAGTGTTCGCTTGGCCTTATTTAGCAAGAAATTATGGAGAGAAAAAGCGGTGGTTTCAAGATTTTAACATTTTGGTTTCCAACAACCAGGAAAATAACTAACTAAAGTAAAGGTACTATAGACTGTATGTCTGATAACTTTGTAGTAACACTTTAATGATGCATGCAAAAAGAGTATATAGTAAACTCCAGAAGCATTGGCAACCTATATAAATTCTTTATGCAATGTGAGTGAATGAACTGAAGTGGAGCAGGAGCCCTAATCCCAAAAGTGTCACCAAGGCACTGAACTTAAAAAAAATGTGCCAGAAATTGTTCTTCTAATTCTTCTTCACTAAATATGGATGATTTTTGGAATGTATGAGACGTGTGATGCATTTGCTAAGAACTTTTTAAAGATCCTCCACATAATATAAAGGCTCTGTTACATTTTCACAGAGCATCTTATTCTCTCTCACTCTCTTACTTTTTAATGATTTGTTGTTCTCTCACTCTTGCTACCATTAAACCACAATTTCCGGGTTGATCTGTTCAATCGGTAAGAGGATCCCGTTTATAGTACCTGTATGTCTGATTACTGTGGAGTAACACTTTAATGATGCATGCTAAAACAGTACACAGTCAACTCAGAAGCATTGCCAACCTATATGAATTGCGCATTATAAAACATATATGCAATGATGGATATATTGTGTTTAAACAACTGCATAAACCTCATAATTATTATTATCAGACATTAGGAACAAAATAAAGTTTTCTTTAGTAACACAAATTTTACTATAGCATATCCCAAAAATATTGGCACCCCATATGTTAGTGGGAAGATGGAGCTTCCCCTGGCTAGAACTACAGCACTCTGCCTCAGTTTGTACTGTTTAACAAGGCCTGAAAATATTGGACCACGGTTCCATGCAGAACAGTTACAGCTCATGGAGATTCTTGGATCTTCAATCTGGAGACTAAGAGGGTCATTGCAAAACTTTGATTTTGTGCTTCTGCAACCAGTTAGTTGTTGATTTTGATCATGTGTGCTTCTCTTGTTGGAAGACCCAACAAAGGCCCAGTTTCAGCCTTTTCACAGAGGCCACCAAAAATGGTCCAATAATCTAAATGTATTTACATAAACAGCATTGCTGTGCAGCTACAGTTATTAGTGTAACTTAACATAAAGTGGGACCAAACTGGGTTTACTAAAATAACACAAGCATGACTGATTATATTAAAAATCAACAAAAATTGCAAACAATTTTACCTCACAGAAATGATTCATGTCTCTGAAGGCTTAGATGTCCCTGAGGGATCCTCCTGTTGTCCATTAAATATATCAGCTCTGTTAATAACATTGTAATAATTAGTCTGAATTGCATAGTAATATTGGTTTGCTGCCAGTTTTTATTTATTTATTAGCAGAAAATGCTCTTTGGATTATCAAATTGCTGCCTAAACTGGATTAATATTTTTTTTCTCCCCCAAAAAAGTGCCATTATGATCATCACTTAACTCCAACATAAAACACAAGTGGAGATTTTTATTATAAAATGAGAAATGCTTTAGACATATTTTGTATATGGTAAGCATTCATTTTAATGCTTAAGGCGTGAAAGCTAATAAAACGGACAATGTTCTGGTGGAGGGCATGATGTGGGTGGTAAAACACTAATGCTCCACGAAAGGGGATTATTGTCTGCATATTTGAGAGATTTTGAACAGCTGAAGGTCTGGTGCAGTTGGAACAACATGGAGCTGAAAACTTTACCAATGACTATGGATTTTAGGAGTCAACCTTGAGCACTACTCAACGTCATAACATCCAAAAGTCCTATGTTGACTGTAGAGATCTTTGGGTTTCTAGAATATACTACTCCCTAAAACTCAATAACCATCAACTGAATCCTCACAAAGGCCCAGCAGAAGGTCCCAGCTTTCCCCAAAAACTGAGGAAGGTTGGTCTTCCACTGTAAGTTTTACACTGCACTCATTGAATCATCCTGTTCTTCACAGTTTGGTTTGGAGCAGGAACACATAGGAACATACACACACACACACACACACACACACACACACACACACGCATGCACACACGCATACACGCACACGCACGCATGCACGGACGCACGCACGCACGCACGCACGCACGCACGCACGCACGCACGCACGCACGCACACACACACACATGCATAGGAACCATACCCGCAGTGCGTCTGATAGAAAGCAATAGTACATTTATACTGACATTTCTCTCTATATGGAAAGAAAACTCAGAAACATAATTTTTTCTACCTCATTTTCTCTCCCTGTCTTTCTCTCTCGTTCCCCTTTGACTCCAGCTGTTATCTTCAAAGTGCCCTCCTTCAGAAAGCTGCTCTTGCATTAAAGATGTTAACCTTGGAGACATGGTAACTGACTGGAGAAGAAGGCACTGGCATTGGGATGAAGTGTGGTATATTACACTGTGTGATATATATTTCATATGCAGAGGCATTTAACCCCACAGAAAGCTCATGCACAGAGTAAGTAGGAAATTGTAGTGCTTTGGTCAGAGCTCACAGACAGGCAGATCAGTGAGGCTTCAAATCACACAATCTGCAGATTTCAATCACTGCATTTAAATTAGCTACAATGTGTGATAGAGCAGACTCAGACTGGGATGAAAAAGAAACCTTCCAATTTCAATTCAATGTAAAGAGTTGGATGATCTTTACCGTGGTTTATGGTGAGATCTTGTTAAAGACTGTGGTATCTATTTGTGCCATCTTATGAAAGACCACTTGTCAATTGCAATTTGCTTGATAATTATTGATGAAAAAAATATCAAAAACTTATTTGTGGTTAATTTCTTAAATCTAATGTTTATTAATACAACATAAAATATCATTTAACTAAAGAAAATTTGCTATGATAAATAACAATAAAAATGCTTATGACATAAGTACACCAATTACCTTTACCACTAACACCACTGACAGATAAAGTGAACAACATTGACTGTCAAGTTTTTTCATTGCAATGGCATCTGTCAGGGGTGTGGGATATACTACACAGCAAGTGAACAGTCAGTTTTTACTGTTGATGTGCTGGAAGCAGAAAAATTGGGCTAGTGTAAAGATTTGAGTCTTTTGACAAGTGTCTTATTGTGATGGGAGAACATCTTCAAAACAACAGGTCTTGTGAAGTGTTCTGGGTCTAGTAAGTACCCAAAAGTCAAACAAGGAACAGCCACTAGTGAATCAGGGACAGGGTTGTGGAACCCAAGGCTCACTGATGCATGTAGGGAGTGAAAGTTGCCATGCCTGGTCTGATCCAAAAAAGGAACAACCGTAGCACAAAATGTCAATGCTGGTTCTGATAGAAAGGTGCCAGATCACACATTACCACAATACAAGCTGTTTTTGATGTTAAAGGTAACTGATGCATTTACAGTATCTCACAAAAGTAAGTACACCACTCACATATTTGTAAACATTTTATTATATCTTTTCATGGAACAACACTACAGGCAATATTTGTGTTTTGAGTTATTTTTAGAGGACAGCAAATTTACACTGTTATACAATCTGTACACTGACTACTGAAGTGTCATATCCTCAGTGTTGTCCCATGAAAAGATAATAAAATATTTACAAAAATGTGAAAGGTGTACTCACTGGCTGTCTAGAACATACTGGAGTGATCACCCAGCTGATTATGGAAGCACGTGAGGGGAATTGGGACCTGGTAGTGCTGTGGTTGGACCTAGCCAATGCATATGGTTCAATTCCCACAAGCTGGTGGAAACCAACCAGGACCATCACTACATACCCACCAAGATCAAAGACCTCATCCTGAACTTCTATGGGAACTTCAGGTTGAGAGTGACATCAGGGAGCATAACATCCAACTGGCATCAGCTCGAGAAAGGGATTATAACTGGTTGTACAATCTCAGTTATCCTGTTTATATATATATTTATATAACATACACTCATATACATAATAGAAAATAACATTTCCTTTGATTTTTAACACACCTTAAACAGACGCGCCAATAATTGTGCAGGGCACTGTATATATGGCTCAGGATATTTCTCTTGAGGTGTTCAGTATGTTCTGCAGGTAGCATTGGCTTTACTTTGCTTGTCTATAATCAAGATAATTGGACTTAGAGGTTATAATCTACGAATGGGTCTTTTGTCACTTAGCCACTTTTATAATGCTTAACACGCTCACTATAATAAACCACTCTCAAGTAATTTTCAAAGCTGATACTGTTCCAGGAGCAGCCCTTTAGTTGGGTTTTACTTTTAAATCACCTCCTTACACTCACTGCTTGAATGTCATTGAAGGAACTCAACATAAGCTAATGATCAAATCAGGTTATTAAGATGGAATTTAATGTTATGTGCCAGTTAGAAGTTTGGTAAATCCCATATTGGTTAGGCATCCATGTATTGTTATATTTTTATGGATCCTCAAATGGAAAAACATTCACTTTTGTCATTTTTCATATTTCAAGGATTTTATCTAATTGTGAGGCAATGTATGCAGCAATTTGAAGGAGAAATCATTTATAAAAAGAAGTAGACAAGCACACTCACTGGGGTGGATCCCAAATTTTTGTCTTTAGTAATTTTAGTTCAGATGCAATATTGTTTCTTGTTATTGCGTTTTTAGAAACATATTTGTTAAAACATTTTGAACACTAACATTATGCCAGGCTTTTTGTTTCATTTTCTCATTTATTTAATTTTTATTTTAATTTCAATTCTAATCTAAGTTACAAATGCCAGTTTCCATTAAGAAAGTGAATGTACTGGTCCTTGTACAATTAAAGACCAGAGACTCTTTCAGACCCAGCAGTTGGGTCTCATTGAGACTCACTGAGAGGAACTACACAATGGGAAACTTCACTACACACTACACACCATCTCTGATGCTTTTTCTGTTTGCTTTCACATCAGTTTTAATGATGAAGTGACATCAATGACAGTTGATATAGCGACTGCATAAAAAAGATCAATGTGTTGCATAATATTTTCTCTGCTACATATTGACTTAATAAAGTCTGAGCATCGCTGTCAGTCATTCTTTCTGTGTTTCCTTCCTCTTTTTCAGCACCAAGAATTGCACTAATTGCTTAAAAATGGCAGCTGCAGTCTCCAATAAATGTTCATCTGGACCAGTCATCATACAAGTGAAAGTGAAGTGAAAGTGACAATTTGTCAGTGTGAACACACCCCATCATACATCACAGTGCACCACAACAAATTGCGACCGCTACATTTAACCTCTACATGTGGAGCAGTGGGCAGCTATCAACAGCACCCAGGGAGCAGTGTATTGGGACAGTACCTTGATTGAAGAGTACTTCATCTGTATCTGGGCAGGTACTCATACCTGCGACCTTCTGTTTACAGGGCCAAGATCCACACCATTACACTTAGTATCTCACAAAAGTGACATTTGGACATTTTCACTTAGGGGTGTACTCACTTTTGTTGCCAACGATTTAGTCATTAATGGCCATTGTGCTAAAAATAATTAGGAAAATGTTTCTCAGGTCTGAAGGCAACTCAGGCTGTATCTCAGAGGATATATTTGTATTTTTGTGGCTGTGCAGTATTCTTTCTTGCAGCATATAAAGAATTCTTCTTCTTCTTCTTCTTCTTCTTCTTCTTATTATTATTATTATTTTATAAAAAATATTTTACTTATTTATTTATTTACATCAAACCATGATTTAAATGTTTTTCCCCCAAATAATAACAAGCACCAAGGTCAACCTAAAATCATATGGACTGAAAGTTTCTACTATATGTGGAATAGATTTTTTCCAGTAGTTTCAGGGCGATATCAGTCAGAAATGAATCGTTCTCAATCTCACCACCTCTCACTCTGCACCTGCCTCAGCAGACTAAGCCATCATACCTGCCTAACCTGTCCCTACTGAGCTGGTCTTTGCTATGGAAACGCATCCAGAGCTAATTAGCCTGTGCAGCACCTGAGCTCTACATTTCATTTACAGCTCTGCTGTCGCACACTCTCTCACATTCTCATACACTTGAGAGTTGTGTTAGTTGTTAGCATGTATGACGAGGTGAGGACAGGTAGGCTATTGAATCTGAGTTACATCATATTACTCATACAGGCCAGGCAGTACTTGTACACACACACACACACACACACACACACACACACACACACACACACACACACACACACACACACACACACACAGCTACATATGTACACAATGTTCCAATTATACCCCTTTTTTTTTTTAGCTTAGATGTCTTCTGGCCTACAAGACAATTAAAGAAATTCGCTAGACTTTCACCAAGAATGATGAAAGTTCCCACACATTTCCTCCTCCACCACTCACTACGGTTACTTATAATTACTGATATATTCATAATGTAAGCATATTTTAAATGGCAAAACTAACACATTATTAATGAATATACTATATATAGAATACGTATACAGTATTTGAAAACTGTTGAAACCTGAAAAAAAAAAAAACTTTCATTGTTTATAAGCATGTAAACTCTTGTTTTTATTTGACATATATTATTACATTGAATGAAAGAAAGTGTGAGGTGAATAAAACAAGATAATCTGCTTGTTACCATATAAAGTATTTTAAGATTGAACAGATGAAACATTTACATGGCAACCACGGAACTATAACTATAGTTTTGTTCTGAAAAGAGAGTGGCACACCGGGAAGCCCAAGTCTTGCTTAGTGATGATCACCAACCTGTAATCAGTGGTGTAGTGTCATTGGGACCTCAACCCCAATATGTGCCCATCTTTCTGCTTATGGTGGGCACAAATCATTATCCCCAACTTAAATGACTTACTTTTGAGTTATGATCTCAGTGTGTATACATTCAAAACAGTACACTATACGTATATGTATACGATATAATACTGAAATTATCTATGACTGTTTCATGTTTTACTTTTATGCTTTTACTTAAATACCAAGGGTAAAAAATGGAAAATCAACAAAAGAAAGAGCAAGATAAATTCAAATTCAAATTCAAATTTTATTTGTCACATACACAGTCATACACAGTATGATGTAAAATGCTTTGGCGACCGCCCATGACCTCAGAATACAAAACAAGAAGCAATTTAAGACATTAAAAAACTTAACAATAA
>JBBIGC010000018.1:13198827-13214036 GCA_037576955.1 Lepidarchus adonis
ACACACACACACACACACACACACACACACACACACACACACACACACACACCCCACACACACACACACACACACACCCCACACACACACACACACACACCCCACACACACCCCCCCCACACACACAAGTCCTAAAACAGAAAGTTAGCCTTTTTCTGCAAAGAGCATCAAAGAGTAAATGGCCAGTTATTGCATCAAGAATTTGGAAACAAAAGGATGTGCACAAACGCTTCTGGGTGCCTTTATTTTGTATGTACCCAGAAAATGGTTGCATGTGTAAATTTTATGACTGCCATGTAAGAAAGATTTCAGGCCTGCTAATGGAGGCATAACGCACTGCTTAGCCCTGCAGAGTTAAAAGCAGGATGCTTTTAAGATGCAATCGGTCTCAACCACAGATGTTCTTCTGCAATTCCAGATCAATAATGCAAAAAAAATCTCCACCACAACAGCAGCTGGAGTTGTATCAGAGGTTTACTTTAAGTTACCATTATCCAAGTAAGTTGACCTCTAACATTCACAAACTGGACAGTGAGTCCAAGCGTAACATAATTATATGTAATATAACATTGTTTTCCATATAGTTATTAAATACTAAGGTTTTGGATATGGAAATAGGAAGGGTCTAATAGAATCACATAAATAAACATTGTTATTTAAATAAGAACAATTTTCTTTATTTCTTAATCCATGTCCTAGACAAATGTTTCAAGTAATGTTTGCAAATACAAAAGTACAGTATCAGAGTTCTTGCCCAATTGAGTAATACAATTGAGCTGAAGAGAATGTCTAGCAAATGCATAGACATATTTTCATTCTGGCTGACCTGTGTTGTGATTTCTAATGTATAATGGAAACTAGGTCAAATAAAACGGTTTCATGTTTTCATATAACTAGCCCACACAACATTGAAACAAATGCTAAAGCTCAGCCAAACTGGCTGTAAAGAATTTGACAAGAAATGTTTATGATTAACACACCTTTAGATATACTTTACTCAGATCTGTGAGTGGCCATCTAAGGCAGACAACACAATATTAGGATATTATCAAATATTTAGTTCATTATTTAATTTTCTAATATATTATAATATATTAATATACAATCAAACCCTCTTAGTTCACCCTGTTAGCTCGCCAACCTCGCTTCTCGCCATGAAAGGCTGCAGAACAGATTTACTTTACTTAAGTTGCCAACCTCGCCACTCACCACAACATGCAGTATCAGGTGTATGCATTTCTCCCTCTATAGCTTTTGAATTTAAGTGCATTTCCTTGTCATCAATTTCTGCAGAAATCCTGATAAGCACAAAGAAAATGTCTCTGTTGCATTTACAAGTGGTTAATTTACCATTCTGGAGGACCGAATATATATCCCATGATTCTTCACACACTGTGTAGTCAGAGGGTGAACCCACTAGAAGAAGTGAGGTTTTCTCTGCCTACATCACTGTATCAGGAGGATTTTTAACATGAGGATGACAGAATAGAATAACAGAATTATTCTAAACAACAAACTAATGAACCTGGCCTGGACAAAAAAGATGGTACTCCTAATTTAATATTTTGTTGCACAACCTTTTAAGGCAATTACTGCAACAAGTGATTCCTGTAACTCTCAGACTTCTGCGCCTGTTGACAGGTATTTTGGCTCACTCTTCATGAGCACTGCTCCAGCTGTCACAGGTATGAAGGTTGCCTTCTCCAGAAGCACGTTTTAGCTCTTTCTACAGATGTTTGATAGGATCTAGATCAGGACTCTTAGAAGGCCACTTCAGAATAGTCCAACATTTTGTTCTTAGCCATTCTTGTTTGTTTTTAGCTGTGTGTTTTGTGTCATTATCATGTTGGAAGACCCATGACTTGGGACTGAGATGCTGGGCAGCACATTTTGCTCCAGAAGCACTTGATAGTCTCAAGATTTTCAAAAACTCCCTGTGAAAATATAAACTCCCTGTGCCAGATGTGGCAAAGACGCCCAGAACATAGCTGAACCTCCCCCATGTTTCACAGTAGGTACAATGTTCTTTTCTTGGTACGCTTCATTTTTGCGCCTGTAAACATAGAGCTGAGGTGACTTTGCCAAAAAGCTCCAGTTTTGTCTCATCAGTCCAAAGGAAATTCTCCCAGAATCTTTGTGGTTTATCCACATTTTGTTGAATTCCAGTCTTGCTTTTTTATTGCTTTCCACATTGGTGTCCTCCTCAGTCATCTTCTATTAAGTCCACTTTGGCTTAAACAGAGATGGATGGTGTGATCTGACCTTGTCCTTGGAGTTCACCTCTAGTCTCTATGGAAGTTCTTCTGGGATCTTTGGTTATCATATCACCCGTCTCTTCAATTTGTCATAAATGTTCCTCTTGGAGCCTCTCTTCCAGGGAGGTTGGCTACACTCCAATGGACCCTAAACTTCTGAATAATATGTGCAACTGTTGTCACAGCAACGTCAAGTTGCTTGGAAATGGTATTATAACATGTTTGTCTATAGTTTTCTTTCTAATCTCTTAAGACTCTCCTTCGCTGTCTGTGGTCCATGCTCAGTGTGGTACCCACCATAATAGCAAACAGCACAGTGACTACTTTTCACCCTTTAAATAGACACTGACTGATTGCTAGCTTGAAGACACATGTAATGCTAATTACAGGACACACCTTATTTTAACTTCTGGTCAAATTATTTTCAGTCTTTTCTAGGGGTACCATTTGTTTTGTCCAGGCCAGTTTCATTAGTTTGCATTTTTAGAATAATACTATTGGACCAAAAACCAAAAAGTAATGTCTCTTTTCATTTGTTAATTCTCAGTAAATTGTTTTGTATTATTTATTTTGTCAGTTTCAAGTTATTATTTTAGTGACCATTGTGGGTTTTTCTTTCTGTAATGAAAAGGTACCAAATATTTTGTCCATGTGTGTGTATTGTAGCGGAGCTGTGGCTTATTGTGGGGAATTTGTTGTGTGTATATGTTTCTGGGACTAATTTGGATAGTTTGGGGTTATTTTGTGTGGGATTTGGTTGAATAGATGAGTTCACTACCCTTTCAAACCTGTAAAAAAAGTATGTAGCACCTACAAACAAGCAAGATATCTGGCCCTCACAGAACAGTTACTTCTTCTTTAAGAAGCTCTTCTACCCTCCACTCGTTACCTGTATTAATGACACCTGTTTGAACTCGTTATTTGTGTAAAAGACACCTGTACACACCTTCAAACAGTCAGACTCCAACCTCCACCAAGACCAGAGAGCTATCTAACTACACCAGGGACAAGATTGTACACCTGAACAAGACTGGAATTAGCCAGTCTACAATAGACAGCAGCTTGGTGAGAAGAGATCAACTGTTGGAGCAATTATTAGAGAATGGAATAAATACAAGATCATTGACAATCTCCCTCAACCTAGGGATCCATGCAAGATCTCACCTCGTGGGATACAAATGATCATTAGAATGGTGAAGAAACAGCCCAGAAGTACACGTGGGAAACTGGTCAATGACCCGAAGACAGCTGGGAATACCGTAACAAAGTTTACTATTAGTAACACACTACGTTGTCATGGATTAAAATCCTGTTGAAGACAGCACATGTCCAGGCCTGTGTTAAGTTTGCCAGAGAGCATCTGGATGATCCAGCGGAGGATTGGGAGAATGTCATGTGGTCAGATGAGACCAAAATGGAACTCTTTGTTATAAACGTCACTCACCATGTCTGGAGGGGGAAGAAAGCTGAGTTGCATCCCAAGAACACCATACCCACTGTGAAGCATGGGGGTGGAAACATTATACTTTGGGGCTGCTTTTATTTGCAAAGGGGACAGGACGACTGATCTGTATCAAGGAAAAGATGAATGGGGCCATGTATCATGAGATTTTGGGCAAAAACCTCCTTCCATCAGTGAGACCTCTTATAGTACCTTAAGGAGTACTCTATACCCCTTTTACATTTTATCTAGTCATCCTGACCCAGACACATTAAAAATGATGGTTTGAGTTAACAGTTTTTAAATGTTTCAATCAGATGCACATGACTTTAATACCATTGGTGTTGGAGCAAATCCTCATATTTGCAAAAAGAGCAACTTTACAGAAGTAAAAAAATCCTTAATTTACAATTGCTTTCTTAACTTACAACTGTATGTTTATGTAACAGTAATTTATTGCAAACATTTATCTCAGCACAGTTGTCATCCCATTTTGAACCAATGTAGCAGCTGGTAAAAACAAAGTAAAAAAATAAAATCCTTATTTAAGCATTAAGATTCAAAGTTTATGACAATGATATTGTAACATCAACATAATAGCTGTCTTTCACATTTTGTTGCTGTGCAGCAATGACATATTTGGATCAAGCAAGTTCAAAGCCTCACTGTTTTCAGATTTGTTTTACTGACCCAGAAGCAAATGAACACATTTCTAGGTCAAGCACCTTCAGCACTCATGCACATGACTTTTGGGTTTATGATGGCAGACTGGTCAGAACAGATGAAGACGGGCAGTGACAGCATCAGCCTAAAGTCTGCAGCTCACCAGTAATCTCAGGCAAATATACTATAGCTGGCAGTGTTAAGAGCCTGGGCTTCATAGAGTCAGGAGCCCTGCTATGGACTCACATACACCCCCAGCCAAAGCAAAGAAAAGCAAGCCTTGACATTTACTTCTCTTTGTTGTCAGCAGTTTATTGTCAGGAACACATATTAGGGCTTTATTATGGTCTTGTTCAGGGACATAGCTGATGTCTACCAAAAGCAGAGCCTATTTACAGTGTATCTACTTCTGCACACTTTTCAAAAATAGTGGAAAATATAGGCCACCCCATTCTATAAGCTGCAGAAAATGTTCATTTATGTTTTAAAACTCTAAGATAAGCTGCCCCATGTTATTAGCTGCAGTGTTACTGAATTTATTGATCTGAAGTAGAAGTATCTAACTCTATACTAGTAGTGACATAATACTGTAGTTGAGCATGAACAATTAAACTGATAAAATTTTAAACTTACAGATATCCTGCACAATGCAAGGACTACACTGCAGAATGTAAGCTTCAGGTCGTGGATTGCAAAATCTGATAGACATACTGGTGACGAAAGTATGTCCGACATTTCTGTTAAATTGAGCTTTTTCCATCTTATATTATACACTAGGATTGAATGTAATGTAGCAAAAGGCTAAAAAAGTTTAAGAGAAGCTGCATGCATTGGTTTTTCGAACTGTTCATAAACAGTACATTTAAATTAAACTAATCATTTGGAGATGTCATCTTTTTGTGCACTAAATTATGCTTTTAGCAAATGTGCTTTCATGTTTTTAAATTTAGGTGAGTAAAATTAATCATTAGGGAAATATGGTATACAGCCCAGATTATTGTCATTTGACAGGATTGCACATCTCTATATTGAAATATTTACTTTTAGCTTCGTTAAAGCTAGTTGCTTAGTGCTGCTAAGCATATGTACCTATCACTTTAGCCTAAAAGTTAAAAGTTTAGCCTACTTGGTGACTTGCTACATCTTTACCCAAGGGAGTTTCTGTGCAGGAGGCAAAACTTGTCTTTCCCACTGAGAACAGCTCCGTCTCTTATCTGCTGTCATAACATTTCTGCCTCATAGATACTATTAGTTCCAACAGGTAGCAGATATTTAATGAACACATAGCAAAAGCAATGCTGCACCCACCCAGGCACACACATCATCTGGTGAAGCAGCAATGCTATGCGATGTCATTTAAAGTCGGTTGAGCTAGTTTGACTGCATAATAAGCACTATGCACAAACTACACTTGTTAACACAGAGAAACGGCTCATTCAAACTTTTCACTTACGTATCTGTGTTTTAGGGGGCAGTGTTGGCCTAGTGGTTATGACTTTGAGATCTGAAAGTCGCATGTCTCAGCCCAGGCACCACTGAGGTACAATTTGCGCAAGGTACCTTCCTCCCTCACTGCTCCCCAGGTGATGTTGATTCTTTTAATATAATTATAAACTACTCAGTTTAAGTATTCCTGAACTGTATAAAAAGGCTGGTAAAGACCATTCACCTTAAAATAGTAATCATTTAATTTCAAACTCAAGTGTCACCTAATACCTAATATATATATATATATATATATAGGTCAAAGAATGCTTGAAGATACTTGAAATCTCTGTGTTTTTCTGCTCAGTATACACTAATTAGTCTTTGGATAATGCAAATAAACCAATACATGAGAATACTGATCGGAATCAAATGCTGATAAGTACACAATAAAATGCTGTGAGTAATTTATGCTCAGTAATTTGCATAGCAATGGATTAAACAACATGTTTATTGTGTATTATTAAAACTAATACTGCTGTAAGAACAACAGCTTAATAAGGCTCTTATGTACCATTAGGCCCTGTGGATTAAAAATACCACACATAAAGTAATCAGCCACAACATTAAAACCACTGCTTATTTCATTATTTCATTACAGTGGCGTCTGTTGTGGGGTGTGATATGTAGTGGAGGAAAAACTTATTTGACACCTCACTGAAGTTTGCCCACTGACAAAGAAATGAATAGTATATCATTTTAATGGTAGGTTTATTTTAACAGTGAAAGACAGAAAATCAAAATGGAAAATTCTGAAAATCACATTAAATAATATTTGATTTGCATTTCATTGAGTGAAATAAGTATTTGATCCTCTATCAATTATTACGAGTTCTGGCTCCCACAGAACAATTAGATTCTTCTGACTTCTGATTTAACTCCTCACCCACATTAAAGACACCTGTTGTTTTAAAATGCTCATCGTGTTGTATGCTTTCAGGGAGAGGTCTGGGTGGGCAAACTAATTTAAAAGATTTTATTAGAAAGAGAAAAAAATTACAAGCTAAAGGTGTGTGGAAAGGCAAAAATTCTCCTGTTTGAATGGGATCCCAGAGAAATAGACAGAGGAAGAGAGAGATGGTAGAAAGATAGAAAAAGAAGACATCCAGAAGGATTTAGAAGTCTGAGTCCACAGACTGAATTTGTGTCAGAGTTATAAATCAGTACATGAATGGGCGTGTCAATGGGCTAGTCAATGGGCATGTAATGGATGTGTTCAGAGTCATGTGATATGACGCATATTTGATGTGTTTTAAGTGATGTATGTTTGACGTATGCTTGTATGTGCGTAAATGAAATGTTTTCCTGTCAGCCAGAAGACTGTCCTTGAGGCTTAGAACAAAACATTTTTGATAACAAAGTTGTGTTGGAGACAGTGATTCAAAATTGCCAGTGATTCAAATCTGTCAAAGGGCCTTAGAAATGTGTCATGACCCCAGATTTACCAGTTCTGTGACCCCAGAAACACCACACCTCTATAAAAGACACGTGTCCACAGACTCAATCAATCAATTTGGCCAAGACCAAAGAGCTTTCTAAGGATGTCAGGAACAAGACTGTAGCCCTGCACAAGGCTGGAATGGGCTACAAAACTATAAGCAAGAAGCTGGGTGAGAAGGAGACAACTGTTGGTGCAATAGTTTGAAATGGAAAGAAACACAAAATGACCATTAATAGACCTCGGTCTGGGGCTCCACACAAGATCTCACCTCATGGGGTGAGGATGATCATGAAAAAAGTGAGAACTCTAAAACTAGAGTGAGAGTCTAGAACTGTCAAGCATGGAGGTGGAAACATTATGCTTTGTTGGTGTTTCTCTGCTAAGGGCACAAAACAACTTCCAGCATTAACTGGAGGATGAACAGGGCCACATACCATAAAATCTTGAGTAAGAACCTCCTTTCCTTTGCCAGGACACTGAAAATAGGTCGTGGATGTGTCCTCCAGCACAACAATGACCTAAAGCATTAAGGCCAAAATCAGAGATGGGTCAAATAATTATTTCCTCTACTGTATTGTATATATACAGCATATGAATAGTTTGGATCTGATT
This sequence comes from Lepidarchus adonis, assembly GCA_037576955.1. Classification (NCBI taxonomy): domain Eukaryota; kingdom Metazoa; phylum Chordata; class Actinopteri; order Characiformes; family Lepidarchidae; genus Lepidarchus; species Lepidarchus adonis. The sequence continues at coordinate 13,206,725 of JBBIGC010000018.1, forward strand.
GACCTTGATAAAGCACAGGTAGTGATGATGAGCTGACTGGGTCAGAACATCTCCAAAATGGCAGGTTTTCCCAAAACGCACTGTCAGTACCAACCAGAAAATGGTCCAAGGAAGGACGACTGGTAAACCGATGAAAGGGTCATGGGCATCCAAGGCTCCCTAATTTGTGTGGCCCATCTGGTTTGATCCCACAGGAGAGCTATTGTAGCACAGAAAGTCAATGTTATTCATGACTGAAAGGAGCAAACAGCGCACCCCAGTTTTGGGGGGGACATTGAGGGGAATGTACACAATAAATACACAATATTGCCACTGAAGTTGCCATAGGGGTGAAGGGGAACTACCAAACTATGCTGGACACTGACATTTCAGGACTGACTTTGGACACCCCACCCCTGTTTCAATCTCACTATAATTCTATTAAAACTATCTTTATTGGGATTGATATGGATGTTCTTGTGGTATACAGCAACTATTGAAAATTACATATTGCATCCCAAGCTTATCTTCATGGACTGCAATACAAATGTTATGTAAAGACTTGCCACTGCTTTCCATCTTTGACAGTAAATGGTACTAGTTTAATAGCTAACTTTTTTAGCTTGATTTGTTGTTTGTCCATGTACACTATCACATCCCTCTCGTATATGCACGCAGTGAATGGGGCAAAGATGGTTTGTTCCGCCTAGGTTCTAAGCACAAGGAGTGACAGACAGACAGTGACATGCTATGAGACAAACACACACGCTCAACTGTGTCAAACAATATCAATAACAGCCCACAGTGCGTAGTGTTTAAATATTTACCAGCTCTGTGTCTGACAAAGCACACTGACTGTGGCTCTGTTTGCATGCTCAACTGTTTAATACACTTGATGCCTGGGTGATAGCTGACAACACCTGAAACCAGCGCCACTGTACTGGCTGCGAATCAAAAACTGCTTTTGTGTTGAATACATTTTTATCACGCTACACTTGAGCCAACTTATGACAGACATCTTGATTTAGTCCTTCAGAGTAGTAGTCTTGCACAGACAGAACATAGATGTTAATACAGATAGCTAGATTGCTGATAATGTTACTATAGACACAATGGAGTGAAGTTGCTGCCCCACCAATTTGATAATCCATCTTAGCTCTGTAAAATGAATACTTGCCTGGGGGCAGAAATGCTAATGCATATTGTAACAATATTCAATTTATGGGCTTTGGCTAAAAATTTCATGTGAATTTGTGTAAAAGTGTATTTTTGTGACCTAATCTTGGTTATGCAATCGATTCTTTCACAGAGATTGATGAAACTTTTTGAATACACTAATATACAGATTCACCTTAGTACCCATATAGTTTGTATTAGCTCATACTTGCAGTTACAAATTGTGTATAATTTACAGTCCTTAAGAAAGTCTTTGTTTTTTGTACCATTATTGGACATATGGATATTTAATCTTAGTTTTAACAATACTGGGAGAGTTTGGTAACAGAATTAAACAACTAACATTGAAGAAAAGGTTATCCCTATTTAAACCTTAGACATCGGAGTTTGGTGAGTTCCTGACTGTTGAGGTGAGAATGAACAAAAATAATCAAAAAAGCTGCCTGAAGCCTTCTACAATCAGAGAGAGACAAATAGTCTGCACAACTTTAACTTGAATGGGATGTGTGCAAGGAGGAAATCTTTGCACTCTAAGAGAAACATCAAGTCTGCATTAAAGTCAAAGATCAGTATTTCTGGAATAATTTTCATATGACAGATGTGTCTAAAATGTAATTATTTGGACACCAGAACACAGGACATGCCTGACGTACAGCATTCCAGAAAAAGAACCTCATGCCAACTGTGAAGCATGGAGGTGGAAGTGTCTTGGTTTGGTGATGCTTTGCTGCAGCAGGACCTGGCCTGCTCAACATCATAGAATACACCATGAATTCCACCGTGTATCAGAGGGTGCTTGAGGAACATGTGAAACCTTGTTAAAGCTGAAGCAGAACTGGTCCCTGCAACATGACAATGACTCAAAACAAACAGTAAATTCACCTAGGACCAAAGGCTAAAAACTAAAGAAATTGATGGTCCTGGAGTGGCCAAGTTAAAGTCATTCCATTGAGATGCTGTGGTGTGACTTGAAATGGGTTGTACATGTAAGAAACCTCTCAAACATCTCACAGCTTAAAGGATTTTACATTGAGGAGGGGGGCAAACTGGTAGATGTTACATGAAGCATCTCTCTGAGGTTATTTCAACCAAAGGTGGAAACACTACTGTAACTATTATGGGGTAGGGTGTCTTAATATTTTTTGTTGATATCATTTGTTTAATGAATAAATCAAGATTCATTCGTGTTGTTTATGCTGCAATTAAATAATTTTCTGTTTCATAGAAAAATATAATCAGAAATTGATGTGAAAATTTCTAAATAATGAACTGAAAATGTTTTTTTTTTTCCACATGACTGTATGTTAACCTACAGTATATGTAATTTACAGTACATTATATACAGTATCAGTAATGTGCAGTACATATATTCAGTATTAGTAATGTACAGTACATTATATACAGTTTTAGTAATGTACAATACATTATATACAGTATTAATGTACAGTTCATTATATACAGTATTAGTAATGTGCAGTAAATTATATACAGTATTAATGTACAGTACATTATATACAATATAAGTAATGTGCAGTACATTATATACAGTATTAGTAATGTACAGTACATTATATACAGGATTAGTAATGTGCAGTACATTATATACAGAATTAGTAATGTGCAGTACATTATATACAGAATTAGTAATGTGCAGTACATTATATACGGTATTAATGTACTGTACATTATATACAGTACTAGTAGTGGCCTATGTAGTTTCATGTGGCAACTTAAATCCTCATGTGAGAGGGCAGCAAATATACCTACGTAGCAATATAAGATCCCTTCAACTATAATATTCAGAATTTTGTTCTCACCCTCATATCCCTACTCCCATATCCCCATATCACTCCCATCGTCTTCCAATTACACTGCTGTTCAATTCCTTCTTAAAATCTTTCTCCTTACTTTCAAAGCCCTTCACAGTCTTATTCCTCTGTACATTAGTGATCTTCTCGTGCCCTACTCTCCCTCTCGCTCCTTCAGGTCATCTAGTACTATTTTTCTGACAGTTTCCCATACCCGTCTTTCTACTCTAGGTGGCAGCTCTTTAAGTGCTCCTGCCCAACTCTGGAACTCTCTTAGAGACTGTGCATCATTTCCCACTTTTAAATAAAAAAAAAAAACTTTCTCTTCCGTGACTTCTCCTTCCTCCTCTACCTAAAAGAATCCTCTTACTATATAAAGCATCCTTGGGTTTGAGTTTTTTCAGTAAGGAATTACTGAATAATTAGTCTAGTAATTGGCTTTGTTATTCTTTCCCCATCTGCAATGTCACCATTTATGCAATTGGCGTCAAAGGACAATTGATAATAAATAGCAAAGCTAGCAGCTACCTTTTTACTACCTTTTATGTGTATCATTATGTAATTTTATGTAAATTAATAGCCAACAAGACTAAATGAGTACAGGAAGTAGGAGATGTATCAGTTTTATCACTGTGGAAGTGATGCCAAATTATGGCTGTGCTAAAATACAAACACTGCTGCAGATGTTGCAGTACAGCCAGGTTCTTTGAATTGCTGCTTGGCATGAGTGACAGCCTATAGCAGGGGTGTCCACATCTGGTCATGTAGGGCAGGTGACCAGGACAGTTCTACTAAACTTGCAAATTGCTCACTGGTTACCAGATGGAATAGTGCACATGGCAAGCGACAGCACTTTTAAAAAAAATATCAGTGTACTATACCAGTGTGTTTGATAATTTGCCAATCCATAAAAAATAAACAGAAATTAAATTCAGAATTATGCTGTTTTGACTATTTTTTTCTGCTAAATTATTAATATGATGTTTTGTGATGCATTAAGACCCCCCAGCCTGTACAGAGCAACTTGCATTTTCGTTCTTTTTTTTTTTACATATTCAAGGAACTATGCAGAATAGCGCATTATATTGCAATATGCAAGTTATCACAATGTATTGTGCAATAATTGTATTGTAACCTATGTATAGGAATACCTATATATCATCCTTGCCTGTACCACTATGTCAGATGTTCATAAAACTTTGAGTGCAATTCATTGCATTTATCAGAAACTCTTATCCAGAATGGCCTACAAATGTGGTTCAACGTAATGTCAGATATCTTGTCCAAGGTCTCATGCTTACCTGTACAGAGCAGCAACACTACTGACTACACTACACATCCATAGCTTGGCAGCTGTGCAATTGGGAGCCATTATAAGTTTTAATGATACTGACTGCAGGCCTGAAACATACTAGAAGCAGCAAGGGCACCACCTGCCTTGAACAGCAGTCTGTTGGACAGCTAATGTTCCAGTGCTATGAAGAAAATCTCCCCTATGTGGAGAAATGTGAAGACTGTTGGTATATTGGGTTTCAGGAAGAGGTGAGATGGAGGGGGTCAAACCACAGAGTGCTTTTTTAGGGATTCTGGTTCAAAAACCATTGAGGAGAACAGCTATAGTCTACACCACATAATGGAACTGAGAGCAGTTTTCTCCTTCTCCTCAGTGAGCTTTGTGAATCTGGCTCCTCTGGATCATCCCTAATAAGTAACCTGTGCTCTGAGTGTTGTATTAAAAAAGCTGCAAATGACATGCGAGTGGACCCAGCAAAGATAAGCTTAATAGTCGGATTCTCTCGAGCCCCATTGACCTTTGTAGAGCTGCAGAGCTCTGAGAAAATCAAACTTCATTATTGTCCCTGCCTTTAGTATATTACACCTACCAGCCTTGTGAGCTCAAGAGGAGAAAGGATTAAGGATAAATAATGAAGATTATTAAATCTGTGCGTGTGTGTGTGTGTGTCTGTCTGTCTGTCTTACCTTGACATTTAACATGCTCTGCCATGTGATAACTGAGCAGACATTTAAAGTCAATTATCACAATTAGCAAAAATGTCAGGAATATAGTTCATATAAGTTATACAGGAAGTTTTTTTAACACAATTTTGCTAAAATACACTATAGTAATTTACGATCATTTCTATAGATCTATTCATTATCATGAAATGTTACTGCAAAGTGAGACAGAGGGTAATTTTAAGATTCAAGATTCAAGATTCAAGAGGTTTTTATTGTCAATACAGCCATATACACAGTACACAGTGTATTGAAATAGCGTTTCACGCAGCCCCCACCTTGGTGCATTTGTAAAGAAAGATAAAATATAATATCAAAAACAAAAAACTTAAAAGGCAACTATACATGCATTTTTAATAGAACTAAAATAATGAAATTTTGATATACATTAAATTGTACATTAAAAACAGTAAAGATTTAAGTGATTATTTAAATGTACACAGTGTAGTGACAATAGTCTTGGAAGTAGGGGCGAGTAGTGCAGTTTAGAGATTTATTTGATGCTAAGTGATAATGAATATAAAACTCACAAGACATAAACTACCCAGATCTACACATGACTATATAAACATAACAAAACATGGCAACAGAGACCAGACAATGACTGAGAGAAGTGCTAGGCTATAAATAGGAACTAAGAGAATGGCACACCTGAAGATAAGTGGTACAGGTAACAAAACACAGCTGGACATGAACATGGGGAAAGTAGGAACAACAAAGAGATTCCTATTGGCAGATCAAAAAAACATAACATAACCACATTAAACAATGAACACGTGATAGGATCTTACACACAGAAAAAGGATTTTGCAGACAAAAAATTATATCAATTTTAATTCATAGATACAGTTCTTGCGCATAAACCCTCCAATGTGGCTGAACTACAACAATTCTGCAAAAATGAATGGCACAAAATTCCTCCACAGAGCTGTAAAAGACTCATTGCAAGTTATTGCAAACGCTTGATTGCAGTTGTTGCTGCTAAGGGTGGCCCAACCAGTTATGAGGTTTAGGGGGCAATCACTTTGTCACACACACACACATGACCATGTAGGTTTGGATTTTTATTAAAATAAAACTATAAAAATAAATATACTATAAATAGGATAAAATCCTTCACATTAAAACAGCTTTTTGTGTTTACTTGTGTTGTCTTTGTCCCCCACAGCATGATGCTGCCACCACCCTGCTTCACTGTTGGGAATGTATTGGACAGGTGATGAACAGTGCCTGGTTTTCTCCACACATACCGCTTAGAATTAAAGCCAAAAAGTTGATAAGACAATAAGAGAATCTTATTTCTCACTATATTTGAGTCCTTCAGGTGTTTTTTTTTAGCAAACTCCATGCAGGCTTTCATGTGTCTTGTATTGAGGAGAGTTGGGCCACTCTGCCATAAAGCCCCAACTGGTGGATGCAGTGAAGGCTGACTTACTACAACTTTCTCCCATCTCCCAACTGCATCTCTGGAGCTCAGCCACAGTGATCTTTGGGTTCTTGATTTCTTCTTCTCACCAAGGCACTTCTCCATCCGATAGCTCAGTTTGGCAGAGCGGCCAAACTAAGAAGGGTTCTGGTCTTCCAAACATCTTTCATTTAAGGATTATGGAAGCCACTGTGATCTTAGGAACCTGCAGAATTTTTTTTGTAACCATGGCCAGATCTGTGCCTTGCCACAATTCAGGCAGTTCCTTTGACCTCATGATTCTCATTTGCTCTCACATGCACGGTGAGCTGTAAGTTCTTACATAGGCAGGTGAGTGGCTTTTCTAATCAAGTTCAATCAGTATAATCAAACACAGCTGGACTCAAATGAAGGTGTAGAAACATCTCAAAGATGATCAGAAGAAATAGAGTTAAATATGAGTGTCACAGAAAAGGGTCTGAAAACTTAAGACCATGTGATATAAGAATGGGTATTTTTTATAAAAAAAAATATAGCATGTACAAAATACTTTGAAGGGGTTTTAATTGAATTCAGGGGAACCTGACAGATTTTTTAAAAGGACATGTGCTGGAGCTCAGCCTCTCCTCCTCAGATCCCTCTTGGCCACGTCTGTCTGTCAGTCATGTGGGCGAGCAGACCATCGGCTGGATAAGCTGCTTTTATTTGAATTAATAATGTGATATCACACGTGGCTCATACTGGCAACACACACTTCTGCTTCTTAAGATTAAGTACAATGTCAATTTTCTGCCATTGCTTTGTGCACCTAGCAGAACATTAATTCAGCATTGCTCGCTTATCATAGACAAACACACACACACACGCACACACACACGCACGCACACACACACACACACACACACACACACACACACACACACACACA
>JBBIGC010000018.1:13317149-13328746 GCA_037576955.1 Lepidarchus adonis
TGTGTGTGTGTGTGTGTGTGTGTGTGTGTGTGTGGTGTTCTGCATGTCTGATCTCATTTCCCCCCTGCCAGGGTGAAAAGAGACATGTATTCTCTAGGGTTCTCTTTCTCTCTCCCTCTTTCTCTCTCTCTCTCTCTATTTACACCTGGTCATTTCATGTGTCTTGAGTATCAGGATTATCTGGAACGGGCTTATCCATATAAAAATGCAAGTGTAAACACATTTAAAAGAGAATAAAATCACCCCCATGCCAATATCTCACTCTGTCACACTCTCGCTCATCTATTATTGCATAACTTGAGCATTATTGAAATGCTTTTGCTCAGTTTTTCCAATGACAGAAAAGATTAGAAGACTAAATGAATAGCATTGATTATGTCTTTACAGTGGCACCTGTCAGGGGGATGGGACACATTAGGTAGCAAATCAGGTCTTATGGAGTGGGCACCCAAGACTCACTGATGAATATGGGGAGTGAAGACTAGCTGATCCCACAAAGAAATATTGTGGCTTAAAATATTAATGCTGGTTTTGGTAGAAAGAACACAGAGTGCCACAGTAAGAACTATTTAGGTGGCATCAGGGGCATCTATTAGCTATTAGGCAGGCAGTTTTAATGTTTGACTTCCAGATTTTTACATGTTCTTACCAGTTGGATTTTGAATCTCCTGCAGCATTTGTTTTCTAAACCCAGGTTGTGTGTTCATTTGCCATAATTACAGCAGCAGTGCTGGAGGACTCAAGTCTGGATTCAAGGCATTTGTTCTATGATCTAGGGCTTGTTGTATTGTACTTGTTGTATTGGACTGGATTTTGTTTTGAACTTGCCAGTGGTCCAGTTGCCTTAAAATATGTTTTTGCTATTTTTGTTGTTTGTTTGTTTGTTTGTTTGTTTTTTTCTATAACTCTATAAAAACATTAATTTAAAAAATGGTTTTATTCCATCACTGATGTGACAGTCCGGGTTTGTCATTGACTGGATGGAATTGTCCATTCCAGTTTTCTTATATATGTATTTTATTTTATTATATATTACATTTGCCTACCAAATGTATCTTGGAGCTCTTTCAAAAAGTCAGTTAAGCTATTTTAATGGGCACTCATTACCAACACAGCTGTTTAACTGCACACACACAGTTTGCATAATCTCCATAGCAAAGCATTTATCAATAGAATGGGAGACTCAGCCAAAAATAACTCTAAGGTCACCATACCAAAGCCAAGCATTACCTTATGGAATATTAAGCACCCGCCCTCTCCCCCCACGTCTTGCCCCCCAAGAAATTGAGATGTTCCATTCAGGACAAGTTGGAGTGGTGCTACACTAATATTACTAATACACAGCTCTTATTTTCTCACCTTTTGCAAATTGGAGAATCGTCTGCTTGTGTAATGTCTCGACACAGCATGTTAATGGGGATCAACTTAATTTAGTTTTTTTTATTCATTCAGAAGCAGAGTTGCTCTTTCTTGTTAGTTTAACACCAGATCTAATGAGTCCCTTGTTTTCACAGAAGTTTCACTTTTAAGTCATTAGTCTGTAGAGCATTATTCCAACAGGTTAGGTTTAATCAAATGTGAGATGATGCCATTATATTTTGCCACAATTTTTTCGCACAATATTTTGCCATTATGTTCGTTTTAGTTGCCAGTGGATTTTTCCCACAACTTTACCAGGAATAAAATTTTTGTCTAATTACAATGGTAGAATGATGAATGTATGCATGTATGTATGTATGTATGTACGTATGTACATATGTATGTATGTACGTATGTATGTATGTATGTATGTATGTATGTATGTATGTATGTATGTATGTATGTATGTGTTTATTTATTTATTTATTTATTTATTTATTTATTTATTTATTTATTTATTTGGTTTGAAGTTTGGTCTGGCCTCCCTAATACTCATGTGGTCACAGTAAGTGTAAAGTAAGTGTAAAGTACTGCCAAATAAATGATAGCCTCTGCACCAGTGGTCATCTATTTGGACGAAAGGAGTTCAAATGATCACAGTTCATTCTTAATAGCAAACATCCGACCACATACAATTTAAACACATATGAATCAACCTTGCCAGGGCTTTAAACTACACATACACAACCCAGTTCACAACAAATCCTAACAGGCATCACCTCTTGTGTGGTACCAGTGCCGAAAACCTCACATCCCAAGGACTTCAACAGCTACAGGCCTGTGGCTCTGAAATCCCACCTGATGAAGAACCTGGAACTCCTTTCTCAGTCCCTGGTGAGCTCATCACTGGATCTACTTCAGTTTGCCATGCCGTCATCCACCTCCTACATCTCTCCCTCTCACAATTGGAGATTGCAAGGAGAACTGTGAGAATCATGTTTTTTTTATTTCTCTAGTGCTTTCAACACCACCCTACCCATAATCCTGAAGGACAAGATGGAACACACAGGAGTAGAACATCACCTTATTCTGTGGATGACCAACTACCTAACTAACTAACGGACCACAGTATGTGAGAACCCAGGGCTGTGAGTCAGACAGGGTTGTCTCCAGTATGGGGGCTCCACAGGGAAAAGTTTTGTCACTGTTCTGCTACACCATCTATACTGCAGACGTCTCCTACAACTCCACCAACTGCTTCCTGCAAAAGTTCTCTGACGACTGCAATAGTTGGCTTCATCACTGATTGGGACAATTGGAGAGTACAGAAAACTGTACCAGACTTTGTGGATTGGTGCCGGATCAACACAGGAAGAAAACGGGCTGATCCACAGGGTCAGCTTGGTTATAGGATCCCAGTGGAGGCTGTGACTGACAGGAGAATGGAGGCTAAGTTGTCATCCCTGTTAGACAACATCTCCCACCCCATGCAGGATACCCTGGCAGCACTGAGCAGCTCCTTCAGTGACAGGTTGCTGCACCCACGGTGTGGGAAGGAGAGATTCAGAAGGTCTTTCCTTTCAGCTACTATCAGACTGTATAACCAGCATTTTGCAGCTGATCACACGCACACAAGCATACACACACATCAAAACACCATGAACTGACAAGTACATTCCTCTTACAACTATCATTTCTGTATGCAATTGTCCTCATATGTGCAATATTTTTCTGTGTTTTACTTCTTTGTGTATAATATGTCCAACGTATATAGGGTTAGATATAGTAGTTATATTTTACACACATGAAAATATCTATGTATAGTTTGTGCACTTGTTGTAAATATTTATAAATATACTTGTAGCTTAAACAAATATTGTTTTTGCCACTTTCTGCTGCTCTTATCCTTGTACTGCCTTAACAATGCTAAAAATCTTATCTTATCTTATCTTATCTTATTTTATCTTATCTTATTTTATCACCATCAAACATGCATCATCTTTAAGCAGAGATTTCCAAGGACAGAAGGCTGTACCCTAACTGAAACCTGCTCTGGGGCAGTGTACACTGACAGCTTGCCAATCACTCATGAGTAAATATTATGCAACTGAGCTTTTACACACCCTCAGATTGCTGTTACACCCTTTGACAATAAATGTCAACCCATGCATATTTATGAGGTGCTCTCTCACGTTCACTTACCCTCTCTCTCTCTTACCCTCTACCCTCTCTTCCTTCAAATGGAGTAATCAACGCTTTAAATATTTATTCAGTAACTGTTCAATTTCGTCTGTTCGAGGTGTTTACCTAATAGAATCGGAGAGAGAGGAGTTTACTGTAAGTAAATGAAACCAAAACAAACAGAATTATGGGAAGAATGGAGAATGTACATCAGTGAGGAGTCAGTGTGCAGGTTTGAGTGTATGCATGCATAGCTATCTCTGCCACATGCCCCACAAATAACATCTCTTAATGAAATGAGCTGGGAATGCATGCATAGTGTTTAGGATAAGTGAAAGAAGTGTGTAAAGTATATTTGAGTGAAAATGTGTTTGTAGCATATAGTATGTAACAGAGAGAGCTGAGAAATGATGAATTATGGGTGATTATGATTTTTTAAGTTTGGAAAGCTTGTCAAAATGTATTTCTTTACATTAATTACATTTATTTAAAAAATAACAATGATAATGCTAAAAAAACAAATGAGCCACATGAATAAATCTGAATTGAAATCAGAAACTTTATTGATCCCAGAGGAAATTGATTAATAATAGAGCATTTTAAAAAGGTTACAATATGAAAGAAAAGTTTAATATAGGGATTGTGCAGAAATTTGGATGCAAATATAAAAGCAAAAGAGGTGGATGAACAAATGAATCACTCATTCATTCATTCAAAAAAAGGATAAAATAAAAAAATATACCTACAAAGATGGGGTTCTTATGTGTTTTAATAATTTTTAACAGGCGCTAATTGTGGTGCATACTCTCTAAATGCTGCCTCCACCTTTAACTCTGGCTATGCACAGTGAGAAAATCCTGGGGGGAGGTTCTTGTCCATTACTGGATAACATACTGGATATGGTTTTAAAAATTAAAATCACAATCCAACAGATTTTTGTATTTAGTTCAGTTTGAGTGAGTAAGTTACCCAGCTTTGATTTCACCCTCTCTCTCATGCCTGACGGCTTGTGATAGCTATCGGTTTTTACTGTCAGAACAAATTATTTTCCCCCCATTTTTACCAAATTGTTTGCAATTTACACTGTGGCAAATTGTCATAATGCAGGGACTGCTTAGAGAATCATCTGGTTCCACTGACTTATATTAGAGAGAAATATTATCCTGTGAAGCTATTTTTCTGGATATACAAGCTTTTGTTCTGACAGGAACATTAGATGTGATGTGGATGACAGCATATCCACCTCTTATCATTGCTCCAGACCATGTTTTAAACCCTACCCAGCTCTGGGCTGATTGACAGCTGTGGCAACCTAAACCAAGCCAAGACCAATATTTCGTGCCAGATTGTCTTGCTCTGTCCATGTGGATTTTTCATGGTTTTGCGATGCTGACTTTTTGACTCTCGCCATGCATGGTTGATCCACTGTTTTTGCTTTTTTTAGTCCCTAATGCTTGTTCCTATGTGAGTTCTGTCTCATCCTACACTTGTTGCTTATTTGTCGTAAATGAAAATTAAATCGCAAATTTTTGAAAAATTGCAGTTTTCCTCGTCCATGTGTAAATGCAAAAATGTCATTTTCAAAAATATCCACCTTTCAAGGCATCTCAGATTAGTGTCCAAAATGCTGTTCATGTGTGGATGGAGGGAGACTTTCAGATTTTCAAGCATCAATCAACCTCAAGCTGAGGTTTATTGGAGTGAAGACTACAAATCATTTTGTAGAAATGCAGATGTTGCAATTATAAAAAAAATTCAAAATGTCTTTTCATTTTCGGCTGCAATAATAAAGTAGCTGTATGTGTCGAACTTTCCCTGTCACAGCTCCACCCTCTTCCAGTCTCCTCCCTTGTTCCTTCTCCTCATTGTTTTAAACTATCCTGTTACAGCTGCAGTATTAGCTTGAGAATAATATCAACCCCATTTTAATATCAAACACTTTTGATCCCTTTCTTATGACAGCAGCACTCATCAGCAGTGTAGGAAGTAAAGCACTATTAAATAAATATAGACATATTACACAGAAAGGGTGAAGGCCAATTAAACAAACTACAAAATCATTAAAAACTACAGAAAAAACACTTATCTACTTAATTTAAGTAACAGAAGATGCAGAACAAAGGAAAACCAGCTGCTTCACTTTAAAGCTTCTACTTTAATGATCAGACGCCACCTCCACAATATCAATGGACAACTGCATCTGCATGCCGAGTGTGTGAGTGCTTTTTACAATGTTAATTAATCAGCTAAAACATTAACAACACTGACAATGGTGAATAAGAGTGAAAGTGAATAACATCTAGTTATTTCATTACAAGGGCATGTGTCAGGGAGGTGGGATATATTAACAGTAAGTTTTTGAAGAAAAATGGGCTTGAACCACTTTGACGAGACAGCAGGTCTTATGCAAAAAAGGACAACTGGTAAATTTGCAACAGGGTCATGGACACCCAAGGCTCACTGATGCATGCAGGGACAGCCAAAAAGGAGATACTCTTTAACAGACTTTTAATGCTGACAGAAAGAAATGATAGAAAGTTGTCAGAACACAGTGCATCATAAACAGAGCGGTTTTGACTGCATCAGGTGGATCCTACCCAATATTAGGTAGGTGGTGTTAATGTTATGGCTGGCAGAACGTCAAGACACCCTTCGCATATTCAAGCTACCAGTTTGGAGTAAGATACTTTTTTTAATGTCACTGAGTAGAACATTATCCACATTTTTCAACCTCAATGGTTTGTCTTGTTCTTATGTTTCTCATGTCCATTCATGTAAAATCAGGCCCAGTCCAGTTTCAGCTCTCTTTGTGTTATGTGATAATGATGAGAGTTTGGATTCTGAATGCTTATTCACAGCTGAAGGCCAAAAATGTGTGTATGACAAAAAATCGATGCTATGTGGCGTAGCCCGGCTTTACATAAGTAACAGCAAGAAAAAATGTGAAGGGAAAGCATCCTCAAATCTTTCAAAGGGTGACCAATCCACAGTTAATGGTTCTATATCATTATAGCTCTGATCTGACCCTGCAAATAAAACATCCCCATTCACCCCCACCAACCACCACCCACACCCCCTGGCCCATAATATTCCTCTCTCTCATTGGGATGCTGTGCATCTGAATTTTATTCCCGGTTTATTTCCTATAAGCTCTTAATGACATGCGCTAACTACGCTCTAAGGATTTGCCCAAACTCAAACCGAGCGAATTCTATCATGAGATTAGTCTAATAAGAATTGCACCTTTGGGGAAGAGGGTGTGGGTGTGTGTGGGAGGGTGGGGGTGGAGGTGGGGGGCTGTATAAAAGCCAGAGTGTTTATGCTTTGGTAAAAGTCTTTGGGGAAAAAGCTGTGGGATCAGCCTGTGTTTTTTCCCCTCCAACTCTGTTCTTCTCTTCTTATTACTGTTATTTTCCAGTTTTATTCGGTATGAAAGATAGAGGAAGAGAATTTGAAATGTGTGCTTTGTCATATAGGAACAGAAGAAGCCTCAAAGTGAAGAAAGCTTGGTTTAGAGATGGGTCTCAAGTTTTTGTATCAATTCTATAACCCCAAATGTAGATCAGAGTCTAAAACGAATATTGTTTTTAATGTTCAATCTCTACTAATTTTCAAAACCACGTTTCCATTGCAGGTCTCTGGGACGCTGGTGCCAATCACAGCTGACTATGGACTAAGGGAGTGTTCACTCAGGAGGCTAAACCATCACAGAGACAGACAACCATTCACACACACACACACATATGGATGCATATAGGCAATGTAGAGCAGCCAATCAACCTAAACCACAAGCCTTTGGACAGTGGGAGGAAACCGGAGCACCTGGAGGAGACCCCCGCTAACAGAGGGGAGAGCTTGTAAGAAAGACACCTGTGTGTTTGTAAGGGGACTGAACCACTCTGCTCAATTAAAAAAAGAAAATTCAGCTTTTTTTTCTTTGAAATAGCTTTATTTATTTTAGATAATACTGACACATGTACTCAATAGCAGTTACCAGGCTGGTTAAAAACATCAATATTAAAACCTTTAGAGTTCTTTTCATTTATTCAGATCGATTCTAAGAATCAGATTCTTTTTATAATCTTTTACACTTTAACAGAATTATACCATAACATCTACTGGTTTATTTGAGTCTTTTGCGGATCAAAAAGTGTACTCGTTATTTATTTATTTATTAGAAAAAAAGGAACAAAATAATCTACAGATGGTCAGTAAGTCCAGAGCTTCAGTTCTACTTTCCAAAGTTAAAATGCTGAGAAGGACAAGGTTCCGGAAAAGTAAGCAAAAATGTCACCTTTCGTTTCGGCTACAAAAGGTGCGTTTACGGGAAGCATCGACAGACGGGGGGAAAAAATCCAGGAGCACAACAGAATGTCTGAGCAGTGTGGAGAGGCAGAAAGAAAGAAGATAAAATAACTTCCGACGTTAGAGGTGGGCCGTCAGCCACTGTGAGCGTTCTTCTGTCAGATATAATCCCCATGCCTGGCAGACCCCGGCGTCCTGGCAGTCTTTCGGTCCCGTCTCTGCGCTGAGGAGATTTGTGGCAGACGCTGAGGGCGGCAGGGCTGGAGAGGAGGACAGGGGGGGAAAGCGGGGGATGGAGGAGTGCTGACTGCAAGGATGGTCCTCATTTTCATGAATGGGATGGGAATACGAGATTATGCTTCTCGTATTACTTTACCATGGGTGATCTTAAAGTCCCGTCCATATACCGTAAGCCCTCCTCTCTCGCTAAGCTCACCCTGGTCCAGAATAGAGGATGCCACTACCGGGTCACCTGAAAAAACACACAAACAAAAAAACAAGAATATTGGTCAAAGTTGCATTGAAAGTTGCATCTAGCTTTTATTTATATGGTCATTTTTATGTACTAATTACATAATTTGTTGCATGTGTAGTTACACAATAAAAATACATTTCCATTTTGTATTTACAGCTTTGAGTGAGAAGTTCCTTTTTGCTGAACATCTCCACCCTAGAAGGCCAGAGTAGAGGTTGTTGTGTTTGTCATTGTGAACACACCCCATCGCACCAATTCACCACAATGCAATGGGACCTCTGCATGTTGGCAGTGCTGGACTAATGATTAAAACCTTGAAGATCAAACTGAAAACTTCTGTTTCTTTAGTAGTTCTTCCATCTGAGCTACTGACTGAAAACCTTGAGGTGATGCTGGGCTACTGTCATACTATTCTTCAGCATCTGTTTCCCAATCCTTTTCCCGGAGGCTCGTTGTCATGCACATTTTGGCATTTTCCTTGCCTCAGGATACCAACTTCAGCTCAATGAAGGGTTTACCCTTCTGTTCCTCAGTGCAAACAATTTTAATCAAAGATTAGAGTGCACATTCCAAACATTAAATTTATTTGCATACATTATAGTCTCACAGATGTTTGTTGACTACTTGGAAGAGATTGTGTTTTTGATTACTCATATGTGTTTCATTGCTTTATTAGTGCAGGGATAAAACACCTAAGCCTGCTTCTACCATTTGGAGTCTTTATTTGCCATTGTCCAAAAAAAGATAAAAAGCTTTGCATTTGAAAGTAAAGGAAGCTACTATGATGCTGAAAATCATGAATAAAAACATTAAAAACATTAGTCAAAGATGACCAAAATCAAGTGTCTGGAATATCATTAATAAGAAAGAATGCACCGGTGAGCTCTGTAATCGCTAAGGGCCTAGTAGGCCATAAAAGACCTCCACTGCTGATGACAGAAAGATCCTCACTATGGTAAAGAAAAATTCTGTAGCCAACAGATCAGAATGGAAGGTGTGTCAGAGACAACTATCTGCAAAAGACTTCATGAACAGAAATACAGAGGCAACACTGCAAGACACAAACCACAAAAAACCACAAATCAAAAGCAAGATTAATCTGAATCAGAATGATGCTGAAAAGAAATTGTGGACACAAAAATTAACTGCCCAAGGTCCAAAGCATACCAGCTCATCTGTTAAACATGGTGGTGCACCATAGCGGCACACTTTACTGAAGATGTAACTACTGAAGGCAATTGCACACTGAATTCTGAAGTTTATAGAAACAAGTTACAGTATTTGCTTAAGTTCCAGTTTGCACAAGGCTCTTCTTCCTGCAACAAGACAATGATTCCCAAACATACTGCTAGCACAACACAGGAGTTTCTCAAAGATAAAACAAAATCCAGTAACCACATTAAAATCAAATTAAGTATAACTTCCATATGCTGAAGTAGAAACGTAAAGGGGCAAGTCTCTTGGTAGAGGTAGAGGCTTGGCAAAGCAACACCATAAAAGAAACTAGCACCTCACCTGGTGATGTTTATGAACTGCAAGCAGTCATTGCATGCAAGGGATATGCAACAAAGTACTAAACATGACTGCTTTAATATACTTACCATTACTTTGTCCCAAACATTTTGGTACCCTGAAATGAAGGTAAAACTGAAAAGTATAAAATTAAATTGTAATTAAAGTCTGGACTATGCACTTAAGTCACATCTGAATAATTAAATTTTGATTTTTACACTGAGAAATAGAGGAGCAAATCAAAGAAAAAATTGTCTATGTCCCAAACATTATGGAGGGCACTGTATTTATAGAAAGCTGCTTTCTAGATTTTATTGATTAGTTTGATTATACATAACCTATGAAAAATCTGCTTGGCACATTGCTGCAGACTGAAATAATGAGCAGCGCATTATTAAGGATTTCATTAGCGCTAGCAGACAGGAGGTTGTCAGGAGGTTATTGGCCCTCATTGCAGTGTGTGTGCACAGAAGTGTCCATCGTAGCAGCAGCACACCACCTGGGCTTGACTAGGGCCTACTGATGCCCACTACTGACCGCTCCTGAATGCTACTGACCGCCATGGCAGCATCCGAAGCAAGCAGTTGGCACCCAGCGGACTCATTCACTTAGAGTCTGGCATCATGCCCAGACTGCTGGCACAAGAGGAGGTGGCAGAAATGAGAGGAGGGCATGATGGCATGGTGCCCACAGCTCTCTCACTCTCCTTCTCACACTCACTCTCAATCTCTCTCTCTCTCTCTCTCTCTCTCTCTCTGAGCACGCCCAGTGTGAGATCTTTTATATTTGAGTACACTGCTAATGAGAGAGCATGTGGCTGCCTACATAAAGGGACGGCAGAGAGAGAGAGAATTATTTCAACAATTAATTTAAACACATATTACACGTACATACCACAACCGACAAATTACAGCTGGTTTAGAAAGCTGCAGCCAAGGTACCAACACATGCAAAGAAGAGAGAACACAGAACCCTGTCTTAGCTTCTTTACACTGTTTCATTTAGAAATGATTATTTTATTGTTTTTAAAAACACTAATTAGACTAACACTTTACAGTATGTCATATATATTTATTCATTCATTCATTCTACTGACAGTTTTGTGCATATGTAAAGCACTTTAAGCTGCATTTTAAATTAATATAATTATTATTAGTAGTAATACTATTATGTATTACATGAGTATTGATAAGGGACCATGTAAGATCTTACAGCATTGCTTAAAAGTTTGTAAACTTATATATTTCTGCATAAATATGACCTATAACAACCAAAGATAAGCTAATTAAAGACAAAAAGATTACACTGGGCAAATTATTTATTGCAGAAAATGATCTAGTATTATATATCTGTGTCAAAAGCATGTGAACCTAGCTGTTAATTTGGAGGTAAAATTAGAGTTTTCAGTCAAGGTGTTTCAAGTCAACTCTGCTACCCACTCTATACACTAAACGATAAGAGTACACACAGTGAAGGATAAAGTCTTTTTAAAGACAGCATGGGATTTTCTGACTGTCCTGATCATCCCCCAGTACAAACTAGCACTAGCCTTGACTAATTCATCAGCCTAAAGGCCTGGATGAGCTCAAGGCAGAAGGTTAAAGGTGAGCAGGTTAAATCAGGTGTTGTATTGCTTGTGACTATGCTTCTTACTGTCTCACAGCCAATGAGCTTTAGGTAGAGAGAGATGTGTGTGTGTGTGTGTGTGTGTGTGTGCGTGCGTGCGTGCGTGCGTGCGTGCGTGCGTGCGTGCGTGCGTGCGTGC
>JBBIGC010000018.1:13332705-13345524 GCA_037576955.1 Lepidarchus adonis
GACTAATAGATAGACATACAGGTATACAGACAAGCAGGCAGATAGGCAGACAGAAGAAAGAAAAAATAGAGAGACAGACTAATAGATAGACAGACAGATATGCAGACAAGCAGGCAGATAGGCAGACAGAAGAAAGAAGGGATAGAGAGACAGACTAATAGATAGACAGACAGATATACAGACAAGCAGGAAGATAGGCAGACAGAAGAAAGAAGGGATAGAGAGGCAGACTAATAGATAGACATACAGGTATACAGACAAGCAGGCAGATAGGCAGACAGAAGAAAGAAGGGATAGAGAGACAGACTAATAGATAGACAGACAGACATACAGACAAGTAGTCAGATAGGCAAACAGAAAACAGAAGGGACACAGACAGACAGACTAAAAGATAGACATACAGACAGACAGATATACAGACAAGCAGGCAGATAGGCCGTCGGAAGAAAGAAGGGACAGGCAGACAGACTAATATATAGACAGACAGACAGATATACAGACAAGCAGGCAGACAGACCGTCAGAAGAAGGAAAGGACAAAAAGAGAGACTAATATATAGACAGACAGATCAATATACAGACAGGCAAGTAGACAGGTAGACAGAAGAAAGAAGGGACAGACAGACAGACAGACAGACAGACAGACAGACAGACAGACAGACAGACAGACAGACACATAAGCAAACGTAAGCAACTTACCATCAACGCAGGATGGAGCTGCTCTGGTGGTTCCAGCCACTTGTCCAGGTAAGCAGGAGCACTTCACAGTCTGCGACCTCTCCTCTATCTTATTCTTATTACAGCAGCGATGAGCCGCGATCACTTCACACGTCCCAGCCTTTACATGCACTGCAGCAGAACACACAGACATCAAGGATGATAAACATCCAGCTGAAGTGCACAAAACCACTGAATACATTTACAGATTCAGTATGAAAGCATATGGTGGTCTACATATTGTACATTCTCATGTGACCCATGCACACGTCCCGACACACTTACACTTTACGAGGCATTAGCAGGTAAATCCCCTGGTAACTCCAGTGCAGCAATCAGAATGAATTTATTACAGTCTTTTAATGCTGCTTAAACACAAAACTACCACAGCGCTTTAAATTACCTCAATGATTCTTATTTTCACTGGGAGTGTAACGCTGACTTCCATTACAATAAATCAGACAAATGAGACAGAATGGAGAAAACACTGATGCAAATAAAGCAATGAGCGGCCCTTTCCAAACACAGACCTGGCTTTGAAACATCAACTCAAATATGCAAAACAGGTGATATGTGATTTCTGTGTGCCAGAGAGTGAAGGTTCCTCATTAAAAACATTAATGAGGAAACAGCAGACAGTCGGCACATACTTTTCAAACAGATTTGTAAATTTACAACTGCATTCCTCTGTTATATTCTTTCTTACCTTTTTATCAACATTTCTATCACATTTATCTATTGGCTCATTCAATGACCTCACTTTCTGTATTTGTCAATGTCAGGGGTGCTTAAATTATGAGACAAACTCATACTCATCAGCAGACAAAAATATGAGCCTTCAAGATGCACCACGAGCAGTAGAAGCCTAGTGTTTAGGACCTTGCTCTTCAGAACAGAAAGTCCCAGCTCAGGTACCACTGAGGTTCCCTTGAGCAAGGAACCGTCCTGCTACACTGCTTCCTACTCTGCTTCACACGTGGATGGGTTGAATGCAGAGGTCACATTTCGTTGTTGCACTTTGTGTGAGGTGGGGTGTTCACAATGACAAATAGGCACTTTCACACACTAATAACCTCCTGCTTCT
Organism: Lepidarchus adonis; assembly: GCA_037576955.1. Taxonomy (NCBI): domain Eukaryota; kingdom Metazoa; phylum Chordata; class Actinopteri; order Characiformes; family Lepidarchidae; genus Lepidarchus; species Lepidarchus adonis. The sequence continues at coordinate 13,334,506 of JBBIGC010000018.1, forward strand.
AATACGAGCAACATTTACATAAAGACTATATAAAAACTGATCAGCCATAACATTAAAACCACTGAGAGGTAAAGTGAATCACAATGACTATCTGCTTATTTCATTACAGTAGCACCTGTCAGAGGGCTGGGGTAAATGGATATATTACGCAGCAAGTGAACATTCAGTTCTAGAGGTTGATGTGCTGGAAGCAGGAGCATAAGGATCTGAGCCATTTTGACGAGGGCCTTACTGTGATGGCTAGAGCACTGGAGTCTTCCAAGTGTGCAGTAGTTAGTATCTACCAAAAGTAATCAACAGCTAGTGAATCAGTGACAGGGTCATGGGCACCTGAGCCTCATTGATTCGCGAAGTCTGTTCCGAACCTGTTGCACAAAATGATAATGCCGACTCTGATCATTACACACAAAGGTCCAGACTCAGAGCACAACACAAGTCAGGTGGTCATAATGTTCTGGCTGAATGATGTATATGATACACCTGTATTCCAAAGTACCACAAGTATGATGCAATAAAAATGATATTTAAAGCTCCAATATGATGCAATTTACTTCAATATCCATTCATTGTTGCCTTGTCACAAATAATGTGCACTAAATTGACCGCAGCTCTTCTGCTCATACCCATAAACAACTTTATTCCTGAATCAATGAGTATCGACTGCTGCAAAGCAATGTCAAGTGTTTCGTTTGCATCTTTAATATCAGCCCAGTGCTCAGGAACACAGAGCTTCATCACAGATATTCTACACATCTTGCTTTTATAGAGGTCTCATTAGCCCAGCACAAAGGGAAGTGTCTTCAAAGCATTATGACACCATGCATACTTCAGCACCACCTGAGAAAGTGCAATTGTTCAAGTCTGCTTTTCTGTCCAGCTTTTATTGCTATCATAGATTTTCAATTTTGCACACCATTTTCCAGCTGCATGTGCTGCCATTAGCTTGTTAAGAGGCAATCCGCAGTTCTCGTCCGGTGCATTAAAAACATGTTGATTTGGATCAATAAAGCACTAGCCAGGTCTACGTCCTAAAACGCTCCATCCGCCATTACCTGAGAGCCAGAGAGTGCTGCAGTGCTCAGCCATTTAATGAGAGCGATGGAATCTCAGAGCATCACGCAGAGAGGGAAGAGTGGAAGACACTTACAGGGAGTGTTAAAATCACAGTGGGCAGTAGAAACACAGAGCTGTAGAAACAGAAGTTTAGCAGATGCTCACGGAGAACCTTCTACACTGATCAGCAAAAGCAGACTAGGCAGCGAGAAAACAGTCAATTCTTGAAGGTGATGTGTTGGAAACAATAAAAACAGGGAAATGTAAGTTCTAAATGACTGGTTTAGACCATCTCTAAACTGGCAGGTGGTGTTTCTGCCATATGGAGTGGTAGGAACCAAGCAAAAGTGGAAAGACAATCAGTGAACCGGCAACAGGGCCATGGGTGCCCAATGAAAAATGATACAAATGGGGAGCAAAGACTAGCCCATCTGTTCTGACCCCACAGAAGAGCTACTATAGCAGAAATGGTTGAAAATGTTAATGCAGACTCTGATAGAAAGGGGTCAGAACAAACAGTACAACACAGCCAGAGCTGTTCTGATGGCATGAGGGGGACCTACACAATATTATGCAGGTGTGGTTAATGTTTTATGTGAAATGTTGTATGGACACATAGTCAAACATGGTCTTACTTTGATGGCAAAGCTAGTTAACTTTAAAACAGTTTATATGTTCATATCTCATTAAATAAAATGTAAGTGCATGTCTAAACATAAATAATTTAATAAATAAATAAATAAATAAATAAATAAATAAATAATAAATAAATAAATAAATAAATAAATGTCATATACTATGCCTATAGTAAAAATAAAATGAAGTTGCGTCATCAGGTCATTGCACTGGAAAAAATGATTTTCTGCCCTGATTCTGCCCTTAATGAATGACAGGTTATAGGTCCAAGTTCCAGTCTAAGCTCTACTGAGGTACTTTTGAGCAAGGAACTGCTACATTGCTCACAATGTGCTATTGATAGCTGCCCACTGCTCCATATGTGGATGGGCTAAATGCAGAGGTCACATTTCATTGTGGTGCACTTTGTGAGATGAACTGTGTTCACAATGACAAATAGACACTTTCACTGTAGAGATGTCATGAAATTCAGACTGCTCTTTGTGTTATTAGGAATGAACATCATCTCCAAAAATTCAGCTGTAATTTAAGAAAACAATATGCTATTGTGGAGTGTATTGTGATTTACTATAAAATGACAGCAATTGTTTAAAGTGTAATCCTCCAGAGCTGCAATCCAGCAAAAATATACTTAACAACAGCCACTTTTCTACTATTAAACTGCACAGCAGCTGAATTCTGAACAATCAATGTTTCCACCTAATCCATGAGGTTGCAAAGACCTGGGCTGGAGTGGAAAACAGATATATGAATTTCATTGCGCACACACACGCACACACACACACACACACACACACACACACACACACACACACACACACACACCTAACACCTATTTATGTAACAATGTTGAGCATCCATGTCATGTGAGTCATTAGACATGATCTAACAGGTTCTGGCCTGTGTGTTGCTTTCAAAAGAGTACAGTACATAAAAATGTCAACTGTCTTCAAAAATCTCCACTGCAGAACGGTTCCATTATGTTCTCACTCTTGAAGCCTTTCTCTGTAACAGCAGTCATAGGGCATTTTAATGTAACAATTTCATGACAAAATTGTTGGCCACATGGCAGCTTGAACACCAACTTCGATAATCACAAGGGATTGGTCACAAAATGTTTTTCTTCAGTTTTGGTAAAAGTTCCTTGATTTCTTATGCTTCTAACACGCTCACTTACAGTATACTCAGGAAGTGACTTACAGTTCCATTTAAAACTGTGGCCTTTTTAGCACTGGTTGAGTTTTAACAAACTTTGTCAGAAATTCAGGCTACCATATTTCCCCAACGATAGCCCATGGCTTATACATTGATTTTGGTATTAGGTGCGGTTTGCTCAAATGAAAACATGTTTTAAAAGCACAATTCATTGCACAAAAACAACATCAGCAAATGATTAGATGAATTTAAATGTACTGTTTACTGCAGCAATGAGCAGTTCGAAAAGCAATGCAACGCAGTGACAAACAAGCCTCTCTTATACTTTTTCAGCACTTTGCTACATTACATTACATCCTAGTATATAATACAAGCTGGGAAACAGTGAAATTTAACAGAAATAAAAAGAACAAAAGTTTATTGTTGGATGGGAAAAGATGAGTTTTAATTTTCGTTTGAATGAATGAAGGGGCTGAGCATTTTCTGCAGCTTATAGAATGGTGCAGCCTATAATGTGCAGTGACCTATCATTGGGGAAATATGGTAATTAATGACAAATTACTTTTATTTTGTATCTGAATCTGCAGGGACTATGCAGGAAAAATAGAACCAAATAATTTGTGTGTGCTCCACAACACAGTTATGCAGTAGTGCAGTGGTTAGCACAGCAAGAAGGTCCTGGGTTCAGTCTTTGGGTTGGCCACAGGTGTTTTTCTGTGAGTAGTTTGCAAGCTCTCCCTGTAAGTGCTTGAGTGGGTTTTCTCTAGGTGCTCTGGTTTCCTCCATCTGTCCTTGTGATTTAGGCTGATTGGCTACTCTAAACTGTCCATATGTGTGAATGTGTGTGTGAGTGGTTGTCCGTATCTGATGGGTTGGAGTCCTGTCCAGGAATTACCATTCAGCTGAGATTGGCTCCAGCTTCCCCGCAACTCAAAATTGATATGCAGTTGGAGAATGGATGAGTGCTGTATAATTGAGCTAACATTAGCACACAAAAACACACTGCAATGACCTATAATATGTAAAAACCCAGCCTGCCAGCCTAGTCTTTGTAAAACTGGACAATCAGTTTTACCTAATAGCTCTAAACAAATACTAATCAAATGCATTTAAAATAATTAACATATTATGAACAGTGTGTATTGGTCTCTTGTTCATTTGAATGATTTTTTTGCCAACATTCAACCCTGCATTTGCTAAGAATGAAAACTTGTGCTTGGCAAAGCATGGACAATCAATTCAGGCGCATTTCTCACTGAGAGTGTAGGTTTGTCAACAACAAAAAAAGAAGAAAAGAATGAGATCATGCACAACACATCACATGCTGCAGTTTGTCTCATTGGGTCCACATATAATACAAACCAAAAACATGCACATTTATCAGCAAGAAAAAAGGTTTAAAAAGTATACCTGCATAACAAAAGATCAATGGTCAAACGTTATGTTTATTGTTATCAGTAGCTGTGCACAAGTATCATCAGATGAGACATTGTTTTGGCATAGACCACACTGCAACATATAGCACATACAACTAAGTGTATAGCGTAAGGTGCAACTGACACAATACATGTAGACAACATAAGAGTGACGGACTGAGAGAAAGTGACTATTTGTCATTGTGAACAGACCCCTTCACAAAAAGTGCACCACAATGAAATGTGACCTCTGCATTTAACCCATCCCTATGTAAAGCAGGGGGTAGCTATCAACAGGGAGCAGTGTAGCAGGACAGTTCTTTGCTCAATGGTACCTCAGTTAAACCTGGGCCAGGACATGAACCTGTGAATGGGATTTATAGGATCATAAAGTGGCAGAATATGAATTTTCAGAGCATCAGTATGCCATTACCAAGTAAGTAAACAGTAAAAGAAAATGTCTGGTCTCCTGGGGCAAGTGTCCAACAGACTCTTTTTACTTAAAATCTGTACATTAGAAAATGTGTGCATGTGTGCAACACAGTCTATCAAGATCACTGTAATCATGTGGCTACAATTTAGTGCAATGGCCAGAAAAGTCCAACTAAAACTATATCACATATCCCTGGAATTATTTTACAAGGTAGCACTCACTTCATGAACCCTCACTGAGTTCAATTTCACATTGAAAAAATTAAGCAGCAAAGCAACAAAATGGAGCAGCACAGCAGGAAGCCTGAGTGGGGTGCAACATTCAGGGTAACACTATGTCAAGGTGAAGTACCAACATTCTCCATATGCAATGATGTCACTAAGGACTAAATGGTTGGGACACTTTTTTAGTAAAAGAGACTACTGTATTTCCCCAATGATAGGCTATTGGGTGTGTCTTGCTTAAATGGGGCAGCCTATCATAAAACATGAAAACACATTGGCTAAATATATAATTCATTGCACAAACGACACATGACATCCCTAAATGATTAGATTAATTTAAATGCACTGTTTACTGTAGCAATGTTGAATTTAAACGCACTGTTTACTGTAGCAATGAACAGTTCGAAAAGCAACGCAAAGCAAAGATATTCCTTTAAAATCAGATCTATAAATGCTGTCGCCAAACAAATTGATTTGTGCTGTCTCTGTTGGACATGCTTTCGTCACAGGTACCGCAGACATTGCGTCAGGAAAGCAATGACCTGGAGCTTAAATTCTGCAGCGTAGGACTTGTGCTGTGACATGATATCTGTAAGTTCAAAATGCTATCAATTTAATTGCTCAACTATGGTATAATGTCACTGGTATAGAGCTGCAAAAGCCTCCAGGGGCCAAATTAGATGCTTTTACTTCAGATTGGTTAATTCAGTAACACCACAGCTAATAACATATCATAGAGTTTTAAAACATAAATGAGCATTTTCTGCAGCTCATAGAATGGGGACTGTCATTGGGGAAATACGGTATTTGTCATAGTGAACACACTCAATCACAAACAAAGTGCAGGAAACATGGTGTTTGCATTTAACCCATCACACCTGCAGCAACTGAGGAGCAGCAGAGTGGGATGATACCTTGCTCTAGGGTACTTGGGCTGGGACTTAATGCTCTGACCTTCTGATCCCAAGGGCAAGGGCCTAACCACTAGTCCACCACTGTCTTTTATGCCACCAAACACAAAACAGTCCAAGGTAAAGTACACGAAACATCTGCAGTAGAGAGAATACGTGGGCTCTGTGCTGTTTGCAACGTGAGGTGAGGTATAAGAGGGTTAAAACAGGGCTGCTGTGGTCTTGCAGTTATATAAAGTGAGAGCGAGGGTTATGTAACATTGGTCTTAAAAAGTTTAATCCCTGAGAGACTAAAAGATTCAGAGACTAACAGTGCTAAAGATCTTAGCCAACCTTTCACGAAGTTCCCTCCAGAACGATACTTAAAAGGCTGTACCTTATGAACAAGATCTTTCATTAATGTTGCACAGTGTGGCTGCTCTGTTGCCCCTAGGTTCAGGTTCAGTAGCAGGACTTCGTCAAGTTGCTTTCCTTCTGCTTCAGTGTGTAAAACCCGGCGGATTTGAATGGTTAGCTGCAAACATTCCTAATCACGCAGCGTTCTCTTGTCTCTGCAGAGTAAATGACATTTCATTTCGACAGGGGAAATCCCACTGAGAGGCAGAAAGACGCTAACCTAACCAACTCTGGGGACCGGAGCCCAAATCAACCACAAATGTCAAATGCAAATATTTCTGTTAGTTAAATGTGGGAGAGAAACGGAAGAGAGGCGGCAGCAGTCTGACACTTCATGGTGGAGGGACATTTCGGAAGCTAACATGCTTACGGGTCACAAGAGATGCTGTTAATTGCTCTGAGTGCAAATTAATGGGAATTAAAAATGTATTAGTGTGTTTTCATGATGCAGGCCAGTTAAGCAATAGCAGTCTCACTATTTAGCCATTAGCTTCTTGTTGGAAGAGTGGTGACCTTGGAAGTTGGCAAGTCAAATCTGGGTCAGGGAGAACCCCTTTGTGATTCTCCCTGACATCTGGAGCAGAAAATGTTTCCCTGTTTGTGTTTAAGGGCACTGATACTTACATAGGCCATTTTCCCTCCTAATGTCAGATTTGGAAAACAGAATTCCAGCATGATTTTCAAGTTAATTGATTGTAAAAATTATAATGTTAATACAAGAGCCAGTGTTAAGATAGTAACAAATATAATCTCTTAGAAATGGGATTACTTATTACTTCTCAGAACGCACAATATTGTGTACTCTGAAAATCCCATCTACAGTGGCAAAAAGAAGTATGTGAACCTTTTTGACTTTCATGGTTTTCTGCATCCACTGTCATAAAATCAAGGGTATTGACAAATATAATGTGCCTAAAATAATAACAAAAAAGACAGATAGATGGCTAGAGAGATGGACAGACAGACAGAAAGACAGACAGACAACAGTAGGATCAACTGAACGAGTGAAAGACTTTTGCACATACCACATTTTATTTATTTTATTTATTACATTCAGAAAATAGTTGTGATCACACATTACAAATTGCACAAGTATGGTTATATTAAATTTACTCTTTTATTTATTTATTTGACTTAAGATGTCTGTCTCTGTGTTGGGTTGGACTCCTGTCTGGGGGGTGTCCTCGCTCTAGTCAGCTGGGATCAGCTTCAGCTTCCCCATGACCCAAAATGGATAAAGCAGTTTGGAAAATGGATGAATGGATGGAATAATTTTACTTGGACCAGTTCTTTAGTAAGGCTACACCTGGTCCACACATTTCCTGCTTAAAACACACCTGAACATGGACAATTTCTGTGATCAGCATGATAAAACAATTCTTTGCTTAGTTTTATGGATGTTAATGTGCTGAAAACATCTCAACCTTCTTCTTCAGACTTTAAATAAGTTTTGAATAGAAAATTTTTTCTCAAAAATGTTTTCATCACAACTGACAACTTATTGTTGGCCCGGTTTACCAAAGCTGAAGTTCTGATGACAGTTTAACAATAAACCTCCTTGTTCTTGACCTGTGAGTGTGCATGTCAATATACATATATTCTGCTGTGGGAATCGCTAAGAGCCTGTCTTGCATCTTGGGAAGTAAACAAAGGATGGAGGAGCCATAATGCATTCCAGGAACCATCTTGGCACAAGAATAACTCTGCCATGGCCCAGGGTCTGCACAACAATATCATCTATTTTTAAAGAGGAGCTGCAGTAGCTGCTTTATGGCCATCTTCCCTGATGCCAGGTTTTATAGGAGTGCTGTGGCTCTCCTACACCTCGTGTCCTCTTCCTCTAAATGAAATCATTACTGCAGACAATACTAGGGCTTCACCCCTTAAGTATTCATAGAGGGCTATGGGCTGATTAAATGGTGCTTTTGTGGCTTTTACTTCAGATCTAAAACCACAGTAGTTCTGCTGTAAAAGACAGAAGCCAGCTCCCACTGGTGCCCACAGAAAGCTCACTGAATTACCAGCTCTGGAGAAGAAAGTTATTGTGCATAACACTTCAATATGTCACAGTACACTGTGGATATTGCACGTGGATCACAATTAAGAGTGGGAAATACATTAGGAGGACTTGATGTGCAGTTTTGGATAGCTTGTAAATCATTATAAAGTATTTAATAAGAATGCATTCATTTCTTGGGCACAAGAACATTTTAGATGAGCTCACCATGATGCTTCATGCTTGCATCCCTACTGGTTGTATCTCTGCCATGGCGTATGTGTAGCAAACATTCAAAATGACTACTTACCTCTTTCAAACTGGGGTAGTACCCCTCATGTGAATGGGGTGGTAGCTTCAATGGTGCCTTCCTTTAGTTAGGACATAACTGTATCATATTTTACTGTAGTATATGGAGTTTTGAAGTTGCATAGTCTCCTTCCACTTGTCTTAACTCAACTTTCAATTTTATAGTTTATTTTATTAAGATCAATTATGTTCCTTTTGATGGTGCCTTATACCTTTATGATCAAAAATGGTATTTGGTTTCTGACAGCCATTTGGGACAGAGGTGGGGACTTGTGGGTCACAGGTACAAGTCTCAGCCAAGGAACCACTCACTGTGGTAAACAGCACCTGGCTGGGGTCAACAACTGCTCGCCTCTATGTGAGGTGGGTTAAATGCAGAAGTCATTGTGGTGTAAATTGTGGGATGAGATGTGTTCAAAATGACAAATTGTCACATGACAAGTGTTACATATTTTGTACTGATCAATTTTAGCAGAAGAATTTGCCTTGGATTTGGTTAGAATATGAATACAGGGATGAGGAGAATGACAGCGTGCAAGTGTTAGTAGCTAATATGTAGATTACGAGATTGATTAACCTTCCACTCTCTATAGGGAGTAAACTGGCATTTCATAACATTTACTTTTTTCTTTCTTTTTTTTTTACAATTCCTGTCTTGAGTCTGGTGTTAGGCCTTGGTATCACGTGTCTGCTGTTTTCCATGCTTTCTCTTCACCTGCATCTTGTTAATAACTCCTCCCCCATGTCCAGGTATTCAGTGTTCTGAATATATATCCCCCCTAGTTATTTCCCCTAGTTATTCTGATATATTCACTGTTTATTCTATACCGTTATTGCTGTCAAGTTTGTCTTTGTTCATCTTTTATTAAACTTCGTCCTGCCCTTGCACATACTTCCTACAACCAAAACTCTCACATTACTGAACATTAGCAGTTGTTACAAACACACAAAAAAATGCAAACATGTGTAAATTAGAATAAGTTAGAGTGTTGAAGCAATCGCAGTTAGCAAGCCCACTGCCTGACAGATAAAAGTTCTGCTTTATGCCCCAATGTCGCATCCTCTCTGCCTCATAAGCAGAGCTGTAGAAACATCTACAGGAGTACAAACCCAAATTTGTCCATCTCTATGCAGGAAGAAAAAAGCTAGGAGATCCACAGCACCACTCTGTAGTTAACCCCATTAAAGAGAGCTTCTGGACCATGTGCCCCATGATGTCCTAAATGGCTTCAGTCCACACAGCAGGTGGCTGCTCAGTCCTCTCTCGTCCACTGCATGATGGACTGAGAGACTGCAGCATCTGATCAGCCTTCATGAGCATTTGCTAGAACTGGTTAACGGTGAGTGTTTTTTGCCCGTCAGTGCTAAGAACATTTCAGAACCAGCGCAGTTGCTCAATGATCAGTCCAGATGAAGGCTAGTAGCCACACTACTGCACTTCAGCTGCCTGTGCGCTGCTATTGACCTAAATCTCTACCCATAGGCTAATTGTCATGGGGAAGTGATGCACTGATTGGATGCCCAAGCACTAAACCAAAGCCTGAATCTGACCTATATCTGCAACTTTGAGGTCTACTGGTACTGAAACCCAGCTGTACTGCTCATCATAGCTCAAAATGGGCTATCACAGGCAGTGTATACTGCAAAATTAGCCAATTTACAGCTGGGCTTCAGTGCCAGTAGACCTCAAAGGTGCAGCTATAGTAGGTCAGATACAGGCTTTGGTTTAGTGCTTGGGCATCTAATCAATGCATTTAAAACTGGAAAAAATATGAAAAGGAGTTGTAAATGCTTTCCTTTGCTGGTTTTTGACCAGTGAGCTTTTTGTCTTATGTACAGTAACATATATTATAACATACATTGGTTATAATGCTATCCACAATGTATATGCCTTTTAGAGAGCTATCTTTTTAATTATTCAGCAAAAGTTGAGCAACACTGTGTACAAAAAGCCTGAAGGAAGGACAGAGAGAGAGAGAGACAGGGAGAGAGACAGAGAGAGACATAACATTAACATTCAATGTAAATTTAATAAAATTGGCTGCTAGTTATTACATTACTATGGTACCTGTCAGGGTTGTGGGATATGTCAGGCAGCAAGTGAACAGTGAATTCTTAAAGATGACACTTTCATAGAGGACTTATTATAATGGAATCTCCAAAAAAAGTTTAAATCATCATGATCATATATCATTTAGGAGTCATGCTGGAGCAAAAGTATTATAAACATACCTGGGAGAGAGCACCCTTGGCCCCTTAAAATATCGGAAACCTCGCTTAATCCTGATCTTTGGAAAATGGTCTGAGATTTGAAAATGTGTGTATCGTTACACTGGTGCTGCCCATGCAGTGTTCACTACTGTTACTTCATACATATTAAATCAAAAGGGCCTTCACACATTTGCCTTTGAAGCATGTACACACACACACACACACACACACACACACACACACACACACACACACACACACACACACAAACACACACACA
>JBBIGC010000018.1:13382535-13394181 GCA_037576955.1 Lepidarchus adonis
CCTGAAGGCTGAGATCAAAGTAACCTGGGCTTCCATTACACCTCAGCAGTGATACAGGCTGATCTCCTCCATGCCACATTGGTGCAGTAATTAATTCAAAAGAAGGCCCAACCAAGTATTGAGTGAATAGGAATGAACATAATGTTCAGAAGCCTGACATTTCTGTTTAAAATATACTTTTTATTGATCTGATCTGATATTCTAATTTTCTGAGACAGTGAATTTTGCATTTTGTTATCTGAAAGCCATAGTTATTGAAATTCCAAGCTAAAAAAGGCTTGACATTTTTCAATCTATGTGTAATGAATCTGTATAATATATGAATTTCACTTTCTGAAAAGAAATCCTGGAAACCTAATGATCTAATGTGCAAATGTTGCCTAACCTGACTCAGTTCATGAGGACCCTCAAACCACCCATCTCACCCCCGCCCACTTCACGTGCCTGATGAAACAGAATATAACTAAAGTTGGTACAGATTTAGATCTGTGTTTCTTATTGTATTGCTTTCATGTGATACATTCCAGTCAGGAATGCATGGTCTCTGTGGTCGACAAGTAACTTTTTGTCCGCGCAGGCACTCACCCCCACCACAGTCGCAAACACACCCGCGCGCGCACACAGTTCTACTTGTGCCAATGATGATGTCATTCCGTTCCAACCGTGGGAGGGCGGGGACCTGCGCGATTCGAACGGCTGCTCCTCCCTAGGAGCCAATAAGGGAAGGACGCACACGTCTCGAGCCCTGGTGTGCTCGGTAGGTGGGCGGGGCCAGCGCCTGTGGCAGTTGGGTTCCTCAGCGCAGCGAACACATTTGAACACACTGCGCCAAAGACTGAGGGGGCGACCGAGGCGGGGAAAAACCACGCAAAATACACTTAGGAGTCAACTTTGGAGAAAGGTGAGGCAACATTTAAATAATAATCGTGTCTAGCTCACCTTAATAGTCCAGTTTGTTGTGTGTAGCTTTTGGCAAAGGCTAAGAAACAAGTAGTAGCAGCAGCTTTTGCACTGCGCTTACTTCGTTTCGTTCACTGTAGGGGCAAAAGTAGGTGGTGGCTCGGACTCTGCGTTTCTTAGATCACGCTGACTGATAGTCGGAAGAGTGTCGCTCTTTCGACGTTAGGTAACGCTTTTTTGTCGTGGGCGACACCGAAATGCAGTGTCCGCCTGAAGTTGGGAGCTGTTCGGATGAGCTACCACCTGTTTTTCACTTCTGCGTGGTCGGTGAGAAAAGCCACAGGCTTCGCCCTCTCCGCCTGCCAGTCGACGACAGCTCGTAGCTGTGAGGCTACAGTCTAAACATCAGAGCCGATTTAATGTCCGACACCGCCTGCTTTCTCCAGTCTCACATTGGCGCTGCACCGGAGGGAGACAGACTAAAAGTTTCCACTGCCGAGTGACATTCCTAAAAGCCATTCTAAGTTTTTTGTCTAAGCTGTGATGGCGGACAGTCGAGAAGTCGCTCGTACATCGTAAATATTGAATTCAGCCGCATATGAAGGTGTAGCACAAGTGTCAGTCACCTGTTGTCCCCGCGAGAACATGTCACTTAATTATTTGAGAAGTTGTCTGAAGGGAAATGCGACGGCGTTTGTGGTTGAAATTTACAGTGGTATCTAGAACCAGTTCCTGTAACTCGAAAGTGATTTTAAAACCCTCGCCTAAACCACGAGGAGAAAAGGAAGTGAACTCTTGTGGCCTGGTTGAGGAAATCTCAGCAGTTTCATAATAAAGCCACGGTTCTGTCCAGGAAGCGTTAACCAATGAGTTTCAGGGCTGGAAGAGTTACTGAACAAATCTGAGATGTGAACTGTCTGTCTCTTTCAATGCCACAGTCGTTCTGTCTGTCTGTCTGGGGTTTAATACTGAGTTGGTCTGTATCCACCCATCAACCAAAATCACTCACAGTCTAAAGTATCTGTGACAAACTCAATGTGTATTAATTACACTTACTGTTATTTCATTTTACTGTGTTCAACATTTTGTACTGCAAAACAGCTTGTATTTGAAATGTTCAGATGATTTTTTGTTGTCATGAGTTCATGGTCTAAACCATGGTCTGAGAGATGGTTAGTAAAATTCTCTGCTTTCTCAATGGCATTACTTAACTGCTTCATAGTTTCTTTCCTGTATAGGAACATCTTTGATTCAACCGTATTTGATCGGTTTTAGAGTCAGTGATCTATACATTTTCAGTAAAACATCTGAATCCGAATACGCAGAGAATACGATAGAACACCGTACACAGGTAGAGAATTCCAGTCGCCGTATTTGTTCTTCGCCTTCAAACTTAAGGTAAAAAAACTGCATTATTTGTTTTCATGTTTTGAAAATCGCTTATTGTGTTATTGGCAATTCTGTTAGCCTTCCTTATGGATGAATCAAATGAAAATCTAATGAAATGTTATCTCATTGATATTGGGCTGTTCCTCCTGAGCAGTAGAATCATCACTGCTGTGTTTTCGGTTTGGTCGATTCTACTTTTTGCTTCTAGGATTTTTTTAATTTCTAAAATAACTTATTTCTGAAATCGGATTAATGGCTTTATAGATACTTTATTGACCCAGAGGGAAATTAAGGTAAATACATTTACCTTATTATAAGCTATACCTTACTGCATATATTTACTATTAACTCCAACAAAAACAGCAAATATCAGTGTAATTTTGATTGTGAATTTCTTGCTCTTTGATTTGTGATAGATTATACTAAGGGACGTTAGTTTAGGATTTGAGTTAAGTTAGGGTCATATAAAGCAGAATTAGGGAAGATTTTCCATCTGCTATTAATCTGTGTCGTGCAATACACAAACCGAAGTGTCTCTCTTTTTACCAGTGAGCAAGTTTTCTAGACGACTCGGAACGTTTCTGTGTTCTCACGCAGCAAGTAAATTGCCACAATTTTCCTGCATAATATATTAGCTAGTTTAAATTAACCACCATTAATTGCTTTAAAAAAAATTTGCCCACCATAGCCAAGACCCATTATTAAGGTTAATGCTCAAATTACCTAAAGCCAAAACCTCTATGGTTACTCCATGGTTATTGTGTAGTATACATGTATTGTATGCTATCAAGTGCTACAGACTAACACAGGACGCCTACCACACAATAACCATGTCATCAGCGAACTCATTGTAACCACTGTACCTTGGCCCATCTGTGGAGACACCAGAGCAGAGCCAGTGTTCTTTGGTCAATTAAAGTCGAATTATGTTTTCTTTTGATGGGTATGCTGGTCAGAGCAGGTCTTCACCTCAATCAAGGGGTGGCGGAGTTGAAATGCACCTCATCTCTTAAAGTTCAATTGCATTTTCATGGTAGAGCAGTGGTGGAGTGCCAAGCTACTAACTACTCTTCAGTTCAACCCATAAGCTCAATTGTGTCTGTTGTATTCTTTTGTGTTGCACAATTTGCTCTTTGAAAATGAATGTTTTGAGCGGTCTGATCAATTTGGGCAACAGATGATGCTGTATTATTCTTGGTAGATTTTCACCCTCCAAAGGAATAACTATGTTTTATCAAGCTATCAGCAGCAATTTGCTAGAATTCTCAAAGAATCTTTAGCTAGTAAGCCATAGTAAACCAGACACTGATCCATGCAGACACAGCAGAAAGTATTATTAAAGCCTAGATATACCTTATTGTGATTCAGTATGGAATCCTCATTAGTGGTCACCTAATCCATGGCTGGTTTTAATCTGTGTTTGAATAATCAGGCCATAGAGGCTTTCTTCCTTTTAGTATATCGTATTCCCCCAACAATAGGCCACTCCATTCTATAAGCCACCGAAAATGCTGTTACTGAATTTATCGATCTGAAGTAAAAGCATCTAACTTGATCCCTGGAGGTTTTTGCAGCTCTGTACTGACATTTATACCGTAGTTGAGCATAAACAATTAAATTGATCAAATTTGGAACTTATCAATATCATGTCTCAATGCAAGAACTAAGCTCCTCGTAATGTCTGTAATATCAGAGATGAATGCATCCGATATTAGCGACAGCAAAGCAGCACAGGTCACAACTGACGTTTACAGATCTGATTTGAAGAAAGGTAAACTTAATCATTTTTACATTTCAATGTTGCTAATTTTATACTAAAGAATTTACAGGTGGACTGATGATTGACACAGCTGCGTAATGGAGCAGTGCAGAGCTGTTTTCCAGCATATTTTTTTTGTTCTTCTTGCTAGAATATGACAACCAGATTGTGAGGCTATACTTAGTAAAGTTAATCATATGCTGCATTAAGACAAGATCAACTCTACAACCACTTTTATTTTATAATACACATAGAGTCTGTGTATTTTGGTGCATCGAGGACTACCAGGCCAGCTAGGCTAACTGCTAACCTATGCTAGTTCCGACAGCTTGTTTCTGGTTTCCAGTGGAGTGTTGTGGTGGTTTCATGGGGAGCAATGCATGACTGTGTCCTCTGTGCTGAGTGAAAACAGAAATAAATAAATAGTTATGTGTCCCAAAACGGAACTCTGCCTCAGAGTGAGTGTCTGTGTCGGCTGCTTCAGAACTCAGCCGAGCTAGCGGGCCTCCAAGCCCGGTCGCAGGCAGATTATTTATTATGATTTTTTAGACAGGACACCTTCACTAATTTATGCTTGACAGATGATGCCACTTCTGCATGGTGCTTTAGTTACTATGGATTAAGGTGGAAGTATTGGAGGTTGACAATGTGACAAAAATATAATATCATGATGCTTTGAGAATTTTTTTTAGATACACAATATGTCAAAATATATCATCCATCCTCTGTAAAGGTGAAACAAATTAAAAAGAGCTGGCAGAGTGATTTTAAAATATTTTTTATTCAATGTTTCTCACACTTAAGCAAGACTAATGATTCTTTCTTGAATTAAATTCTGAAGTTTAACATGGTTTTATCGGTAATATCACAACATACTCAGAAAATTATATAGTGGCCACCATTTATCACCACAAAAGTAAATATCATCATATTGCCCAACTCTACGTAGTGTATGTAGGTAGATTTAGTGCTCCTGTGCTTTGTGTTTGTGTGGGGATTATTTGTCCTAAATAAGACACGTAAATGGATACAAGAGCAAAGCTACTAATAACACGAAGCTCCCCATGGACAGTGATGATCTAGGAAGAGTTTTTGGTGTGTGTTTTCACTACACATTTCTAAGCCTTATGAATAGTCACATGGTCAGAAGGGGCTGATCCTAGATTACCACTCCTTCTCTGTCGGAGAGGCTTGATAAACATGGAGCAGGATGGGGCCAACAGCCGTATTAGCAACAGCATAAAGCCTCTCTTTGCTGGAGATTACCACCTAGGTGTTGGAAGACACAGGCTGAGTTCTGATGCTGATAATGTAGTTTTGCCTAGTGTTCTCCATAATGTGGAAAATAAATGTTTTTCTTCATTTTGAATATAATAATGTTTTTTGGGAATGTATATGTACCAAAAACATTTTATAACTTATAACTCTCTATCTCATGCTGTTTCTGTGCCTATAGAAGTGCCATGGAACGCATTTATTCCATTTGCATTTGCACCTGATGTCTACATAGAAGGTATGTTACTTTTGGTTTGGTAGTAAACTGGCCAGAAGAATTTTAAGAGGCGCGTTTACAATGTGATTTGGCCCTAGAATGAAATGGGCCGTTTTACCCTATTTAAGTGCTCATGCTTAGTTGATCTGCTCTGATTGGCCGATTTACTTTGCAGAGCTTCCACATCATGCAGATGCAAACTTCATTTGCTTTCAATCTCAACTGCAGCACAAAGTAAATCATCATATGTTTGCTCACTTGGAAACCTTCTCTTTAAAATGACATCAAGTGTCATGAAGTGGAAACCATTACAAAGCATGGTGACTTTCAGGCCGTGGTTGTGATGGCAATGAAGTTGCCCTTCCCCTTCTCTTGAGTGCCAAATGCTTAGCAGTGTGAAACAGGCCGAGCAAACTTTAAAGTTGTGCACAATTCTGTTAAAGATGAACTGTGAAGATGTGCAGCCTGGGACTTTACATTTGTGTCTAAGGTCCCTTTTGTTTACTAGCTGCACAGCTAGCATATGAGATGGACTAGGGACCTAAAGATCAATGATCCTGACAATAGTACTAGTGGTTTGTTGGAATTGGCCAATTTCAGAGTTTTTGTTTGCATTTGCTCCATTTGCATTTCAAGGAGCTAACAATGGTTACTGTGTACTGAACTCTGCTTTTCAGCTTTGCCTACGCAAGTCTTCTTTCAATTCTATGACACATTTAAGACTGATCTGTCTAAATATCTGTGTTCTGATTGCTTGATCTTTGTTGTGCCTCATTCAGAAAGGTACAAATGATTGACTGAAACCACAGACATCACAATGGAATGAAAAGGAGATAACTGATATGGATGCGCTTTACTCTTGGTACAATTAGTGACTTAAAATGTCAACCAAATAGAGAACAAATACTTCCACAGTATATTATCCACAGTTGTAAAATAATGACATTCTCTTCATACACAGGTAATGTAATACCTAAAACAGCTAATACGTTTAAAGGTAAAATAATTACATCTGCATTATTATTTTGCTTTGTAAATGAAAGTAAATTCATAACAAAACGTAGTCTTACACACTCTCACACACACATAACGGCTAACATGTTAGCAGACGAAAATGAGTCATGGTGCCAATTTAACAGGAAGGCAAACCAAAGAGGTCTTATAGGATAGGGTGGGTACATATGTGCTGAAGCACAAGAATGACTGCCAACCTTAAAATAACTTGTACAGATGAGCTATAAATATTTAGCTGCAGTGCTACTTTTAGTCTGCAATGGAGAGGAATCCTATGACTTCCACCTGAAATAAAAGTTTAAGAACAGGGAAGGTCTTCTTACAGTCTTCCAGGTAAAAACAAACACACATTATATTTGTATTAAGAGCAATAAAACTGGAGCATCATATCAGATGTTCGAACACTCTGTGAGCTTAATGTTGGCTGCTCTTGGGATCTGAAGGAGTGTTTGGACCAGGAAATTGCAATTATGCCACATGTGACGTCAGGTGTCAGATCCACCAATTCTCATGACGCTTGTGATTAATTGGCTACTATTGTATGTGACAGGCTGTGTGTCTCAGATCCTACATTTCTCTAGCCTCTGGTATCTGATCCAGCATTCTCTCCGACATGGATCCTATCAGGAAATCCCTACATCTAATTCCATGTAGAATTTCTTTTACTACATGGTTTGTGTGCAGTAAAATATTGCCTATAGCAGCAAATTACACTTTCATTTAAGAGCAGCTGTTTGTTTACAGCATTTTACCACATCACTTCTTAGCTCTGTCAAGAGAAAGCAATAGAAGAGTATAGCTTCTTACTTTTCTTTATATATATGGAATCCGCCTCATGTCTCTTGTGCCCATCTCAAAGTGTTTCATTGTCTTGCCTAAGGGCTTCAGTCCATTACCTTCATGATGGCAGCTTTATCATGTGAAAAAGGCAGGGGGGTAATTGGGTCGGTCTCTCTCTCTCTCTCTCTCTCTAAGAACTAACATGCACTCAAGTAGGTCATAGTATTCAGATTTACATTTTTCTTTTTTTCTTTTTTTTTTTAAAACTAATTCTTATGGTAATTAGGAAATTGCTTTGTTACTATAGAATTATGCTGCTAATATGACAATCATTTGTAGATCCAGTGAGGTAGTAGATTGGACAGACAAATTCATACAGCATTTAGCTACCAAGCCATTCTCTGCCTGCTACCCAGAGAATATACTTTTTATATATACATATAGGCTTAATATTGGTAAAAGATTAGCTTTCCATCTTCATTTATCAGATGTCCTTAAATCATGTTCTGCAATTACTGTTATGCTAACATGTGAAATTAGATTCCATTTGTTTTGATTTAAAGCCTGGGCAATGTAATCAGATATAGGTAATAAATCTGAAGTTAAATTAATGTAACGTGAGTAATTGTTCATTTCTGCCACAATATTTGAGCAAAGCGACTTTGTTTAAATATATTGCTGCGTTCAATGCTAAATCAAAATATACGTGAATATTAACAACAATAATTATGTGCAAGTACTTAACAAGTGAGTTGTACATGAAGACATGTTTATGTAATATACAGGAAATCTGCATGGGCTGAGAGAATGTCTTGAGCTGTATGCAGCACTAGGGGGAGGATTTCGGCGTAACACCCGGCAGAACACAGTCACTGATTTATCTTTGCTTTGTGTTGCTTTTCAAACTGTACATCACCGCAGTAAACGGTACATTAAACTACATTCATTTGGGTATGTCGTCTTTTTGTTCATTGAATTGTATTTTTAGCAAATGCATTTTTATAATTTTTAGATAGACCGCCTCATTTAAGCAAGCAGCACCCAACACCAGGTTTGTGAAACTCATGTATAAGTCACAGGGTATCGTTGGGGAAATACGGTACTCGTTATTTTGACAGGTGACCATTTAAAGGCTAATTAACAGAACTGGTTTTAAATAGAACTTAGTGTATTTGCAATGTATTATTTTAATTTATTATTTAAGCTGTTTAATACATTGAAGTGGAATGAAATTTTGTACTAGAGACTGTGCCTGAAGTCCAGTGCTTTATTCACACTTCTGCCCATTTCTGATCTTTCAGTGACCACAGCGGGATTTAGATTAGTGTGTAGTCAACTACTTCTGAAACTTCAGAAATGCAAACATGCACAAAGCACTTGTTCTTTTTTTTCCCGAGAGGGCCCATTGCTATGACTTGTTTATTTATTTGAAGCCAATGAATATTAATCAAAGTTGTGCTGTAAGTGTGTTCGTGTTTCTTTCATCCTCAGTCTAAGAGCAGTGCTATCTTCTCGCTCTCCTCTTCCCTCTCTAATATACTCACACTGTGGGGGAAACTCTGACAGTGACTAATCTGAGATGATTTTCAGTTTGTGTGTGTCCAATGGGAAGCATGAAGTATGTGGGATTGGGATCTTCCTTGACTGTGGGCTAGTTAAAATTTCTTGCTATATTTAAAGTGCTGGAATGCTGAAAGTTCACACCATCTAGGCTCTCTGTAGGTTTGTTCTTGGGCCTGTCATGATAATGGAATTTTATAAGACAATTAATTGCTGTTTAAATAATTATGTTCTCTATAGGCAACGGTTTAGTGCAACAAAAAGATACTATTCATTGATTTTTCATTCTATTTTAAAGATGAAACTGAAACTGCACAACGTTATTTTGAATTCTTTGTGAAATTCCATACAATGCATTTTCATATGTCTGCATATTCAGCATCCAAACTTAATAGCTGAACTGTCCTTTATATTCATAGTGCAACACTGGAAAATTAGGCCCACAATAAGAAATCTCACTTAAGAGATATATATACAGTATTTAATATTCAAACTCAAAATTACACTATTTTATGGCTTCATGTGCCATAGTTTCAGTTTACTGAAATTGCTACACCAAAGAGATTTTTGGAGTCTGAAGTCTGTAGTGAGTTTCCAGAGCGGCAAGGCAATCGGTTTTTGGAGGGGTGCGCCCGATCGGTATTTTATGTCTTATTTTCTCCTATTCTGGTTGCAAATGGAGACAGAGATAAATTACAGTGCCATCTGGCAAACTAAATTTCTGTATCTATTGTTCATCTGTGAAGCTCAGGCACAGGTCTTTTCCACCAGTCAGCTGTCCTGTTGTTCACCTTCTATTTCCTGCTCGAGCTTTGCTTTGTTTTTTTATCTTGTCCATGCATCCTTCAGCTAATTTTCTACAGTGGCTGTAAATAGTTAATAGTGCACTGTGTTAAGTCACTGTCAGTGTGGTCTTACCACAAGTCACTTCTCCAATGCATTTTTTGCTGTTTTCACTGGAATTTCAATTTGTGAACATAATTTCTGTTCTTACCTGGTAGAATTTACTAGTATTTGATGGTCAGGTCACGTTTTTTTTGTTTTGGATCAAGGTTTGTGCTTGCATGGCACTCAGGACTGTGAGATTGTATTGCTTATATTCATATCAACATTTATCTCATTACTGCAAAAATACTGAAAATAATTAAACTTTTAATTCTGTGTAGTAGTCGTCTTTCCCTCTGTTGCTGTTTTCTGCTTGGAGCAGTGCTCTATATATGACTATAAGCATGCTTAATTTTTTTTCTTTCATGCAATGCATTACTCTACTATAGTATCACCTCTGGGCAAGGACACTCACTCAAGCACGCAAGCACTCACTCATACTTGCTTGTTTTTTCCCCTCAAACACCACACACACACACACTAACACACACACATGGATGTAGAGCCTGGAATAATAACAGGTCTATGGCTGCCACTGAGTGAACTTTGTCCTATTTGTGCCTGCTGTATGTTCCCACGCATTTTGAAGTGCTTAAAATGTTCACTTTTGTGTTAAAAGCTTCCTTTGGTATTTCAGCACATTGCTCAGACCAACTGGTCAGATGAAAGTGCGACATCTACCTCCACACAGTTTCTTATGTAATTCTGCATAGTTAACTCCGTTTGTGTATGTTAATTATTTTTCATTCCATCAGCTCATGTTGGCAACAATGCCATAAGGAAATGGAGGACTGTGTAAGTGAGTATGTGGTGTATGTGGTTTTCCTGGGTGGGTTGTGGTGAGCCAATTCCAGAGAAGCATTCCTTTCAGCTTACATTAACCCCCACCCCACCCAAACACACACTAACATTCCCTTGTCAAGTATCCCTTTAATAATATGAAAGTCATATAGACCATGTAAGTCATAGAGGTGTGTCTCTTGACAAATTCTTGTACCATTCCTTTTTTAAAAACCCATTATTCTGTAATCAGCCAATGTATGTAGACTTACCATGAGCTGAAAGACCATAACATTGGTTTTGCTTAAGTCTGAAATGCTCCCACCAAGTCCCACCAACCAAAGACTGTGCTGTTACCATGGAAATTTTAACTGCATGGGTTGGGATCAAAAGGCAGTTTCTTCTGGCTTACAGAAAACTACACCACAGTTTCTGTGGAGTTGGATGTTTTTTTAAGTGATTAGTGGAGTATTTGAAGTCTTGTAGTTGCATGAGGGCAGAATGTACGACGTTGTGGGGAGTTTCTGTAATCAGATATTGGGTAGCTAGAGTAAAACATGTACAGAACATCATAATGAAATACAAAAACTGTGCAGATATTATTTTCTAATGCATGTCCTGAAATTCATACCTAGATTTGTTTACAATTTGTTCCATGAATACAATTTGCACAAAACACAAGCAAATGAGCATGTCATCTTGAAAACATGGTAACGTTTGTGCGATAATAACTAGTTGTTTTAAAATAATATATTGGAATTGTGGGGGAAGGGGGGGAATGGTAGAAGGAGGTAATATGATTGCAATATAAGGGGGAATTGGTTGCTTGACCTAGTTAGTCAAAAGCAATATAGAGTGTCTGCTTAAACACTATTTGCCAAAAGCCATGTTTGCAAATTATTATTTATTTGTTTTTACTGATATAATTAGAGAAACATTTCACAGGTAGAAGTGTGACCGGTCGAAGTATTCTGATAATTTCCTGTGGTTTAAGTGTGAAAGGGGCTTTTTGTATGGAGATAGTTTAGTGTCAATATTCACAAATATAATTACAAGATTCACAAATATAATTCATGACTTACAAATA